>JBBUKS010479489.1:0-16796 GCA_038050645.1 Hedychium gardnerianum
ATGGCTCTTGTGATGATGCCCTCCAAGAGCCAGCTGATTCCTGTTCGCTGCAGCCTCCTTCCCACTGACAACGCCGCAAAACAGAGCATCCTAGCCCACTCTTCTTCCCTTCTCGCCGCCGGCCACCACGTCACCGGCGAGCTTCCTGTGCCCCTCCCCTCCATTGGCACTCCATGGTCTATCCACCAGCAGGGAGTTTCTTTGGCTTGACATTGCTGAGCAGAAGGGGCTTCTTCGCTGACCAAGTGCGCCGGCAGTAGAGAGGCTGGTCGCCTGAGTTTGGCCGGAGAAGAAGAAGGCTGTTGAGCTTCGGTTTTCATCCATGGATTAGAGCCCAAAGCTGTGGCCTTGAGCCCATCTTCTCTTGCTAGTGGCCCAAACCGGTGAGGGGGAAAAGCAAGCTGATTTCGAATTTGAATTTCAAATTCAAACTCAGCCCTCCAAGACATTTGAAATTCGAAAATTCCCTCCCCCTTTGATTTTGAAATTCGAATCCCCCCCCCCCCAAATCCATCACCCTCTTCCCAAGTGACCTCAAAGAATTGCTCCACCATGGCTTCACCGGTGCCGCCCCCATCCTAGCTGGTCGTCGGCGTTCTTGCCTCTAGCTGGGATCCCCTGTTTCCAGCTCTGAACCAAAAACAAAGTAGTTGAAACCCTGCTCCTTTGCCAGTTATGAGCACCACAGCCACACCTCTACTGCTCCAGGTCGCCAGCACCCCCTGGCCGAACCTCTGGCGAAGGGTTGTACATGATTTCCGCCTTGGTTCATAGCTAAAAAATAGAGTGTTTTGGTCGAACAGAACAGAGCAGCGACCGCCCCTACTTCTTCTCTGATGCTTGAGCTGTCCGCAGCCACACCCACTGCCGATCTACCCCCCCATGGCCGGCACTTCCTCGGCGCACTTCATGGTCATCACCGGAGAAGAGCCCTATGTGATCTCTGGAACTTTTTCGTCAATGAGCCCCCTACAGACTAGGAATGACCATTTTCCTATTCCTTTCATCGATCAAATGCTCGAACAGCTTGCTAAGCACACATATTTCTATTATCTAGATGAGTATTCTAGATTTTTTTTCAAATTCAAATAAATCCTCAAGAATAGGAGAAGACAACTTTTACATATCTGTATAGTACTTTTGCCTATAGAAGGATGCCTTTCAGACTTTGTAATGCTCCTTCTACTTTTCAACACTACATGATGGCTATTTTCTCAGATTTGATTGAAGACATTATAGAGGTTTTCATGGATGACTTTTCTATATATGAAACCAACTTTTACACATGTTTGTTTAATCTTTCCAAAGTTTTGCAAAGATGTGAGGAGGTTAACTTGGTTCTGAATTGGGAAAAATGTCATTTCATGGTTGAAGAAGGAATAGTTTTAGGCCATAAGATTTCTACATAGGGCATTGAGGTGGATAAAGCAAAAGTAGAAATAATTGAGAAACTTCCTCCTCTGGTAAATGTAAAAGAAGTAAGGAGTTTCGTATGGCATGCAAGATTCTACCGTCGCTTCATAAAAGATTTTTCAAAGATCTCCAAACCCTTGACCAATTTGTTGCTAAAAGATACAGAATTCTATTTTGACAAAAATTGTCTAGATGCTTTTGACAAGATTAGAAAGGCTTTGGTCACCACTCCTATAATGCAAGTACCAGATTGGACACTCCCATTCGAAATTATGTGCAATGCAAGTGACTATGTTGTGGGAATAGTGTTGGGGAAAAGAAAAGATAAGCAAGTGTATGTCATACATTATGCAAGTAAAATTCTAGATGACGACCAAATCAACTATGCCACCACAGAAAAAGAATTGCTAGTAGTTATTTTTGCATTTGATAAGTTTAGATCATATTTGATGGGATCAAAGGTGATAGTCTATACGGATCACCCAGCTATTTGGTACCTACTTAGTAAGAAAGATGTCAAACCTAGACTTATCAGATGGTTGCTACTTCAAGAATTTGATCTAGATATTAGAGACAAGAAAGGAGCGGAGAATTTAGCGGCAGATCATCTATCTCAAGTGTGACAAGATGTACAAGAAAACACAGATGATAATTTGGCCATTAATGACTCTTTCCTAAATGAACATCTTTCATCTATCTCTAGAGAAAAAGACACATGGTATGTAGACTTTGTAGATTATCTTGCTTGTGGTATTCTCCCAACAAATCTCAGTTATCAACAGAGAAAGAAATTTCATATAGATATTAAGTGTTACATATGGGATGAATCCTTTCTTTTTAAGAAGTGTGGAGATATGATATATTGAAGATGCATACCCGAGGATGAAACCAAGCAAATCTTACATGATTGTCACTCATCACCTTACGGAGGACACCTTAGAAGTGCAAAGATGGCAACTAAAGTTTTATAATCTGGTTTCATTTGTCCTAATTTATTTATGGATGCACGAAATTATGTACTATCTTGTGACCAATGTCAAAAAATAGGAAATATTTCAAGGAGGCATGAGATTCCCCTGAATTATATCCTTGAAGTTGAGCTCTTCGATGTTTGGGGAAATGATTTTATGGGGCATTTTCCTTCATCATGTGGAAATAATTATATTCTAGTTGTTGTAGACTATGTTTCCAAATGGGTAAAAGATATATCTCCTACATGTGATGCTAAAACTATCATCAAGATGTTCAAGAAGATAATCTTTCCCAGATTTGGAGTTCCAAGAGTAGTTATCAGTGATGGAGATTATCATTTCATTGAAAAGCAATTTGAGAACTTACTCAAGAAATATGGAGTTAGCCATAAGATTGCAACACCATATCATCCATAGACAAGTGGGCAAGTAGAGATATCAAATAGAGAGATTAAAGATATTCTGGAAAAGATAGTGTCATTGACTAGAAAGGATTGGTCTCTAAAGCTGGATGATGTCTTATGGGCTTACCGTACTACTTACAAAATTCCTAGTGGGATGACACCGTTTCATTTAGTTTATGGCAAACCATGTCATCTACCGTTGGAATTGGAACATAAAGCTTATTAGGTAATTCAACGATTGAATTTTGATGTGAAATTAGCCAGAGAAAAGAGAAAACTTCAACTCAATGAATTGGATGAACTTAGAATGGATGCTTACGAGCATGCCAAGTCTTATAAGGAAAGAACTAAAAAATAGCATGACACGCATATTGCTCGCAGAGAATTTCATGAAAGAGATCACCACCTTTCGTGAATGGATTTATCCATTCTTCTTCTTCATCAGTTAGGACATACAGATGACTGTCCATATATTTTTGATAGCGGTAAGATAGCTTTGCATGCCGCTCATCAATGTAATCTTCCAAACTAATTGTCTGGTTGAGTAGTGCTTCCAGTGGGTGATCAGATCTAGATGTTGATGCTTTAAATCGCTGTTCTTCCGGCAGAGGGTGCTGGGGTGTTGGTAATAGAATCTTCATGAGGGCTTCCCATTCGAGAGTATTTGGCATAATATTCTTCCCTTTGTAGTCTGTCGTGACATTGACTGCTTCATCTACCTCAATTGTAGAAGTAGTAATTTCTGCTTCAGGGATTTTTGTTGTAGAGCCAAATCCTTGCTCTCCTTTGACTGTATCATCAAGATTCTGAACTTCTTTGACTTCAAAGAGGCCAATCTTTTCTATGATCAGTTGTGCGACAGGTTCACTTCTGTTGAGTCTGATATCCTCAAAAGTCATGTTGAATGCTAGGATCTTCAACTCTCCTCTATAATCGTTGTCGATTACTCCAGCTCCAATATGAAGACCTTTCTTCATTGATACGCCAGATTTTGGAGCTATGCATCCATAGTATCCGTCAGGGATTGATACTGCTATGCCAGTCTTTAGGAGTCTTCTTTCTCCTGCAGGAATTTCATAATGTTCAATTATGGTTAGATCATAACCTGCTGCTCCAGCAGTTTTCCTGCTTGGGATGGTCGCATATGGGCTTAGCCTTTTGACCATTAGCTTCGGTGCTTCTTCTACGAGTAAGACACCAAGGACCTCCTGGTCTGCTTCATCTTCCACATCATGCTGCAAGGGTTCCGGAATGGCTGTATACCCATGGAACTGTAAGGAGACGCTTCCATCCATCAATGTCCTGGTCTGCACACTAGTTGGTGCACTTGGATTTCTCCTTTGAGATGGTCTAAGGATCCATCTCTGCTGCTGAAGTTCTTCTATAGAGAACCTTGTTCCAGGTAGCGCTATGACACCTCTACTTGCTAGGTAGTCTTCTACGTTCTGCACGTTGTAGGCAAAATTAGTAAAACTGGTATTAGTTAGTCTGCCTACCATCATTCTTGTGATTAGGAGGTTGTTGGAGCCTCCTATCCAGTCGTCATAACCATGGGCTTGGATGGATATCTCCACATGGTTCGCAAAATCGTCAACTGTAAGCATCATGTCTGGAATCATATATACCATCTGTGTTCCAATTGACAGGTCCATCTCCATAGTGGCGATGATAGATCTTTCGCCCCTCCATCTGGTGTCTCTAAGGATAACCAGAACCATAACACCAGTATTTCTTCTATGGAGTGTATAAACTCTTATCATGACAAGCCCCATATGAATATGGTGAAATTCGGCTTGTCTTAGAGCCTGATAACTCTGATTAGTAACAAGTTGCAGATCCACTTGACTTTCTCCGGTACAAAGGACGTCTTCTTCCGAATAATGTTGATATACTCGGTGATTAGCAGGATGAAAGCCTGTAGAATATAATACCTCTGCTGGAACCATTCCAAGTCTCTGCGTCCTTGAGTTTTCCAGCTGCTGTTCTGGACTCAGCTGGCTTTCGATTGTTCGCCTGAATCTTCTCTGGCCTGGAGAAATTCGCCTTCTTAGATTGTAAAGTCTCCGTTGATTTTGGTGGTAATCTCTGATTTGGTCCTCAGCACTGGGCACAGTTGTGACTGTAGAGGACACCGCGGAGGTCTCGTCGTAGTATTGTTGTTTAATTCAAAACTAAAATTGTTTCTTGAAAAATTGAGATCATGATGGATAGGACTCTTCAAAATTCAAAATGTATATCTATACAGAGCAGTTGATATTTAGAATAAGGAATTAGGGTCTTGTAAGGTGAACGGGCAAAGACTGAAAAGATATTTTTTTAGGGATGTCACCTAATGAGGAAGAAGAACAATACTTTTCCGAATCACGCCCTCCATATTGAGGCAAGTCAGGGGTTGTACTCTTCCATGAGCTGGTCGTGGGACTGAATACGGGCATGGAGGAAATTTGAAAAAAAAATGATTTTTGGTTGTGTCTATAAGACACGATCGTGTCTTTACTTTATACAGCCATGTTTATGTAAACTAAGCATACAGATCGTGTCTTTACTTTATACAGCCATGTTTATGTAAACAAATCCAAGATTCACTTCCATTTGATTAATGATAATTACGAATGGACATTTGATGATTTTAATGCATGATTTGAATTACCATATGGTGGGAATCGAGAAAGTCCTAAAAATTTTAATTGTCACAATGCATGGGGTGAGATTAGTAGAGACACTGGCATATTTGAACCCTCAATTTCTAGGGAAACTTTCATTATTAATCCTAACTTTTGTTATCTTCATCAAGTTATGAAACATACAATATTTAGACGAAGTGATAGTAGAGGAGTAGTGCGTCATTGCAAATTACTTTGTCTATAAACTATGCTTGAGGAAGTTAACATTGATACAAGATTTTATTTTATCATAAATTTAGTAAAGTTAGGAAAAAAAAAAATTTTCCTTCGAACTATTGTTTTAGGAAGGTTCCTAACTCGAATTGTCATTGTTCTAGGGTGTGATTTTTGAAAGGATTAGAAACAATAGATGGTCACACTTAGATCGACATTGATTATTGTTTGGCAATACGTATGATTCGAAAAGATGGACATGGATATAGTCTTCTATTGAAAAATAATTTTACATTACGTTTGTCAAACTATAATTGTACTACCATTCATGTTAGAGGAAATTATATGATGACAAACACAAATCAACACTCTATTCCGCCCCATATAGAGTCATTTGCTCAGGTTGCCACAAAAACTCATGTCTCTACTTCGCAGTATAATTTTTATGAGCTCCATGCTAGCCTAGATAATTTATATCATGATCATACTATGCATGTAGACCTTTTAGAGAAACATCATGTTATGTCGGAAGACGAGTTTCAATGTGTGCGGAAACATTTTAGAAGGGAGAAAGAATTGTGTAAATCAGTTTCTCATTTCATTGAACTTCAAAAGAAAGAATGGAAGAAAAAGAGGACACTCCGAGGCCTAATGCAAATTACTTGTATGAAAATTAATATTATGTACAAATATCACCAGCACATGTACCGAAACATGGATTGGTTTCCTGATCTTCCCAGATTCCCAGGTTTCCTTGATTATCCCCCATACCCACCATATTGAGTTGTTTCATTGAGAACAATAAAATGTCCAATCTGGGAGTTGTACATATATACATATTCTTGTTTCAGTTTTTGCTTATGCATGTTTTGAGTTAGTGTATTTTTGTTTCACATTTTGTGGCATGTCGTTTCATCAGTATTATGTTTGTAGCATGACTTGTTCTCTTTGCAAAAATACTAACACGCTTGTTCTAGTTCTTCATGTGTTGTAATATATATGCTAGTATGTTTAGTGATATACTTTTTTCTAGCATTAGTAGCATGAAGTAAACAATGTTTTCATTGTATGAGTTTGAGAATTGATCTAATTTTAAGATTTCCTTACACTATGCTTGATATTGTTAGTAGATGCATCTAGAAATAATCTTGATTCATAAAACTAGACTAGTACTTGTATTCCTAAGGTGATCTTTCAACTATATTTTGATTACTGGAGAAATTTGAATCACATCAACTCGCTTGGAAAAATCAAAATCCATTTTATTGTCCTAATTCTACATTTTGGAAGCACAAAAAAAATAAGGGATAAAAAAATAATTGTCGTAAGTGAAAACTAACAAGTTACTCCTTTGAGACCGAGTTAGGTTATTGAAAAAATAAATGTTATGTTTCTCTTGATTCCGAACTATCATTTAAGACTTTGTGTAGTTTGAAAGAGATGAATCATGCGTGTAGCAAATAAATGCATATCGCTAGGAGTATTATGAACACAGTTAGATGATGACTTGACTAGACTTGGAAGTTGATACTTCAATTGTTAAGCTACTTATTACACAGAGTACAGAGAACTTCTATTTAGGTCATTCTCAAACAAATCTTGTATCATGCTTACCAATGAAATTATATGATAGGATTAACATGACTCACTAAGGATTATGATGTATTTTATTACCACATGAAACTAGATTGCAGGTTTTTGTTTAAGGACAAGTAAAGATTTAAGTCTGGGGTGTGATGTGCGTAGATTCTATATACTTTTAGACATGTTTATCGCACATCTATTTGTATTTCATTGACTATGATCTACTTTATCGTACTTCATTTTATATTATTGTCATGTTTTTACTCCCTTAGTTCGGAAATATATTCTCTTCGTATTTTCTTTGACAGAATGTGATTCAAGAGCTAAAAGGAGATAAATTACATAATGGAACAACAAACATAACCACTTCTACTACTGAGGTCGTGCCTCACAGGGCACGGCCATGCCTCAACCAATCTCCATCAGATCAACCTGGAGACATGGTCGTGCTAAAAGGCACGATCCTGCCTTACAAAAGTCCTCCAGCCTCTTCAACAGATCAAGAACAAAGCATGGTCGTGTCAAATGGCACGATCATGCCTTACCCAGAGAAGTTCATCAGCTGACCGGATCACACAAGATGTCAGGTCGTGCCTTTTGGCATGACCATGCCAGACTTCAGCAAGGCTTGGTCGTGCCAAATAGCACAGTCATGCCTCTCCAAAGACCTTCACCGGATCAAATTTTCACATAGGTCGTGCCAAAAGGCACGGCCGTGTGAGTTTCTTGAAGACTTTTCACATCTGGATCGTTCCAATTGGCATGGTCGTGTCCCTTTACCTAGCTCCAGCAGCCACATGACCGTGTGATTTCACACGGTCATGTGGGCGAGGGACACAACTGTGTATGCTATAAAAGAGGCTCTAGATTCTCTTTTCGAGGGGGAGGATAGGTTTCCCCCTTGTAAGAACCTATGAGGTCCAATTCCACATCAATTCTAACGATTCGTCCACATCCGAAGCAAGAATTTCATTCGAAGACGTCGACAAGTCATAAATAAGCATTCTTTCTTCTTCTTTCTAAGATTTGATTGTTAGAATGCTCTCTTTCTCGTCTTTGGATTGAAATTCCTCCGCTATGAAGTAAATCTCCTTGATTCTAGGATGTAGGGAGTAATATTGATGTGATGTTGATGTACAAATTATGAATTTGTCAATTTCTTCTTTCTATGAAATGTTTACGAATTGTTACATATGTGTGATGTTTTGCTTGTGCTTAATTTAATGTGTATGTGAAATGTTTGCATGTGGATATAAAGAATTATCACCATGTAGAGGGGATTGCTCTAGATCATATGACCGGGAAGCCCTTAGTGACAGAGGATAATCCTTTAATCGGACTTTCTAGAGTTATCACCTTGAATTGGGGACAATTCTCCATAAGGAATTAGCTAACTATAACTTAATGGATTTTCACTATCCTGTGTTAGGAAGTATCTTGTGTAATATAAATTGTATGATCAGGAAGCCCTTAGCGACAGAAGGTAATCTTTTAATCGGACTTTCTACATTACCTCTTCTACTTATTAACATTTGAAAGCAAATGATGTAAGCACTCTGGGGTGATCCTTACGAGGTCACACCGATAATTTGGTTAGAAACTCCTATAAGATTATAAACACGAAGGATTAAGAAATGAACAGTTCATAGCACATTGACTAGCATCAATATGAAACTGAAGTTCTAAGATCACCTTCTCAAACCATCTTCTCTCTCAACAATCAATATCTTCCATCTTGGATCTCACTCACTCTCTCTCTCCTTCTCTTGTTGACGTCTCATTTGTCCCCACGAGATGGGCTGATGGCTAGTGCATGAAATGTTGTCATCATGAAGTCTGAAGGTCAAATCCTAGCTAGTAGTCAGGTTCCTACCCTCACTCATGCACTAGTCACTATTCAGGCTAGTAGCTACCTCGATTTATCTCCTCCGTGTTGGTCTTGGGACGGACTGACGAGGGCGTTGAGAGCGAGCGTTTCACCTTTTTGCCATAAGTTTCCACAACCAACTCGATTGTCGAGATAATTTACTGTGCATACTCACTAATGCTTAATCTTCAATCCCTGTGAGATCGATATTTTTACTGCTTATAATGTAACCGTGCACTTACAGTAGCAATCAACAACAATTTCAAAATAGTTACTTGAGTTGCACCATTGATTAACATTATCAACATTACCATTTTTTTTTTTGCACTATTGATATCACTATAGCCACCAACATCATTTTCAATATCGCTACCAATGTCACTACTAGCAATCTAATCTTACAAATAAATTGTGTCAAGTATGTCACCATAAGATAATTTTTCTAACACGAAAACAAATTTTTTTAGTAATTAAGATAAATTGTGTCAAATAATGTCACCATAAGATAATTTTACTAACAAGAAAACAAAAAATTGAATAAATCACTCTTTTATATTTTATCTTATATTGTTTAATTATTAACTTGTTCTTGCTCATTTTGTTGTCTTATATTTTTAAAAAACATGGATCGCATTTCTTGTTGAAGGTTATGCACCAATACTTTGAAGAATGTGTAGCCCCTATAAATTTTCAATCTAAAATGAAACAAATTTAACCTTGGGCCACGGACACATTTTAAAACAACTTATCTATGTTCCCATTACTTCAAAGTTATTTTTTAATCCCCATCATGGTAGGTCTCAATGAGCATCATAATAACCCTCACTGGCTTAGCTGAGTTTATAAGTGATTATTAGTTTGCCACATGAGGTATTGGGATTGAATCTCAGGACTGGCGGGACATAAATCCCTGCACTCCATATAACTCACCCCCCCCCCCCCCTTCACTTGCTTTCTCAGTTATCATGATTTACCTCCTCTGTGTTGGTCCTGGGGCGGACTGACAGGAGCATTGAAGGCGAGCGCTTCGCCTTTTGCCACATCAATGAGCATCATAATAACACAAATCTTTCACGATTGTAAGGTAGACCTTATGAATAAACTATGCTTATATTTACTGAATGAAATTGAAAGCCAGGGATGATCCACTTATGAAAGGTAGGTTTTTCCAACAACTAGATTCTTATGGCATTATGATGCAGCATCGCTTTCATAGTGAAGAGTAGAAAAAGCAAATGAGTTTACCCATCTCTATGTAGTCACAATTATCATTTTCATAGTTGTTCTTAGTAATATTATACACAACTGCTCTATTCTTCATTATGTTTCATCCATCTTTACAACTATTGTAGGTGTGGATCTATCTGCCAAGTTCCTTTCGCAGAAGGCTGATGTTTAAGTTTTATTATCAAATGTTGAAGCAGCCAGTTAATGGGAAACTAAACAATTGTATGCCGTTACAAGAAAAATCATCATCAAAGTGGGAAACATAAAATGATGGGTTACATAGTCTGTTAGATGCATCACAAATTGGAATGTATTGCTCATTATCGAGCAGTTGAAGAGAGAATAAAGAGCTCCGGGAAAATGGTGCAATAATTAGGTTTTTTAATGGATAACTAAATGATTTAAAGTTCGAATCTCAACTGCAGCGCACTGCAGGGAATTTTTCCTCTAGTGAGAAGCGAACCTAAGAATATTAGTCATTTGGATGAACCTCCATTAGTGTTTTCCGATTTATCCTGGTGGCTGGTGGAAATCTTTTGTAGGATCAGATCGATCACCCCAGGACGTTACCCGACCAAATTAATCTTTTTTTTTGAAGAAAGAATAAAGAACAAAGAATTTTCGTAGAAAAATAACACATTAACAAAATCCAGTAAATAACAGTAAAACTTCTTGAGGCTAGTACTTCAGTTATCTCCTAGTTATTGAACAGTCAAAAAACATCAACTAACTCTGTTTGCAAGGATCAACAATGTTTCTATTAGATAAACTTGTTAAAATCGTCTGATTCATGCCATTTATTGGTTAGATACCTGCATATGTCAACACCGACTTTGATTATACTAGTGTGAGGTTGTTAGTATATTTGAACAAGTATAGAGTTGTCTGAGTGGGAATAAGAAATGAGCTCACCTTCCAACTTCACCAGCTAGGGAGATCTTATCATGGAATGGCTCCACGACAGTGGAAACTTCTGTGGCCACATGAGCCCATTCATTACCCTCTGATATGTTCGTAAACTCTGATGGAGAAGGAAGGCAGCAACGCGCTAAGTTAGGCGACAGGAACCCAAACCTCAAAATCGATACATGCGCAGAATCCCAATGAGGAGATGCGGCTTCCTGCGTCGCGGACCCAGGCAAAGGAAGCGGGCGCGGGGGTAGCACAGTGGCAGACGCAGTTTGGCCGGCAAGAGCGCTGGATCACCACCCGTAGTCGCTCTAGGGACCTTCACTTCTGGACCCGCCGTGGCGACTCCCAGCGCTACCTCACCCTCCGCCCCGAGCTTCGCCACTTCAGTGATGCCGGCACCGGGAGAGGAGGCAGCGGAGGATGGGGAGGAGGAGGGAGATCCAGCGCTCTTACGGTTCCTTTAAGGGGGCGACCATGGTACGGGGGCAGATGCCTTGACGCGAGGGGCGAGGGCGAAGCCCTATAACCCTAACCCTGATATCGAATCGCCGGAAGCATCGCCCACGAAGGTGGAAGCCGGAAACCCTATAACAGAATGGGGAAAGGGAAATCGCCAAAGCGGGTGGTGTGGACTACATCTTGTCTGCGAGCATCGCTGCCTTACGCGGCTTTGCATAGGCGCGGGCGCCATCGGGATGCGATAGGGTGATTTGACTCTCATCGTGAAAATCCATAAATTTTCAAAACTATTACAACGCGCCCTGCGTGTTATTAATATTAAATTTTAACGATACGTATAAAAATATTTGCATTAATTTTTCTATTATATTTTTAAATTTTAAAATAAATTATTTATTTGATTAAATTTAAATAATTATTTTTTACAACACATTACATCAACTATTCTAAAAAATCATTTTTCACCCAACTAATTTTTTTATCTTTATTTTTTTTCTCTCTTTTTTATTTTTTTATTATTATATTTATAATAGTGAAGAGTTTAGAAAATAGAGAAATTAAAAAAATATATTATTTAATATTTAGAGATTAGATTTCATTTTTTTAATTTAGAAAAATATTATTTATAAAATTTAAATTTAAGGAATAAGTAATGTAACTAATGCGAGGATTTTTTTATATAAAATGTAAAAAATTTGTTTAGGAAATTTGATGTGGATGTTTTAAGCACTTTTAATATTAAATTTTAACGGTGTTTGTTTTTGCAAGTCAAAGAAATATTTTACTGACAACGTATTTTTTTTACACGTCATTATTTATATAAATATAATAATATTGATAGCGCACATGAATGGGCACGTCATGAATAATAATATTAATGAATGCTTTTATTGTGTGTCATTGATGTTGCATCGCAAAAAATCAAATTTGTTTTATGGATGAAACGAGATTTGTGTATGTTTTTTGAAATCTAAAATTGAAGGGGGGGAATTTGTGATTTCATTAATTTTATAGACTATAAACCCAACCTAAAAAGATATAGTGAGCTTTTAGTTTGATTTTTTTTTGTTACTTTCACTACTTTATGATAATACTAGGAATTACATTAATCTATTATAAAAAATTTCATTAAAGTGAGGTACGAATGCAAATGCTTACTAAATATTTGAATAAATACCTCACAAAATAGCAACATAAGCAAAAGTATATGTGGATATTCCTTTGAATTATTTATTGTATTCTTTGGTTAATCATGCCTCCTAAGTATATGTCCGAGCCTCAAAAAAGAAAAATAAATCTAAAGATTAAAGAAATAATTCAAAGTCAAGTTGGAGATATCAATAAATACTTTGTTTCAAAAAAATAGTTACAGAGGTTGAAAACGTGATTGATAATTCAATTAGTGGAAAATAAGATAATGAATTGGATGAAAATAAGATTGATATCGAAAAAGTCCTTAAATCTGTCAATGTAGATGAATTGAATGATAATGAAAAAAATGATCGATATGTTCAATATGAAAACTTAAATCAAGAGGCTTACTCTGATGATCCAAGGAAGTTGGATAACATTGATCATAAAGTTAGAGATTTTTTAGTAGAAAGAGATCTGAAAAGAGATGTCCATAATGTGTTTCTTAAAGATAGTGCTAATAGACATTTCAATGCGTCACATTATAAGAGAATTCTACCAAACGGATAAGAAAGTGATAGAAGATGGTTATTATATTCAATTTTTTCTCACAAGATTTTTTATTTTTATTGTAAGTTATTCAAGAAGCAAGTAACTAAGATCGGATATGATTAGTTAGCTAATGAAGGATACAATGATTGGCATAATTTGAGTCACTATCTTGCAAATCATGAAGCGAGTAAGGAGCATATGGAGTGTATGATGAATTGACTTGAATTAAAAAGAAGATTGAGAATAAATAAAGTGATTGATGCAGGCATACAAGTACAACTTAATAAAGAAAAAGAACATTGAAAATAAGTGTTACAGAGGATAATCGTAGTTGTTCAACGATTAGTGAAAAATAACTTAGTATTTTAAGGAAGTTATGAAAAGCTTTATGTTGAAAACAATGTTTGTTCCTACAAATGATTAAAATGATTGTAAAGTTTGATCTAGTAATGAAAGAGCACATCTGGCAGATTAAAGACCATGAGACTTATACTACATATCTCAGTTATAGAATTCAAATTGAGTTGATATAGATGTTGGCAAGTAAAATAAGAAAAACAATACTTGCAAAGGTTAGACAAGCAAAATATTTTTCAATCATATTAGATTGTACTCTTGATATTAGTCACAAGAAGAAAATGTTCATTGTCATACAATGTTTAGATGATTCAGAAAGCTCCACAAAAGTAGAAGAATATTGGGTGCAATTCTTATAGGTTGATGATACTTCAGGACTTGGGCTTTTTATGCATCTTAAAAATGCTTTAGTCAAGCTTGAACTTAATATTGATGATATTAGATGTCAAGGATATGATAATGAATCTAATATGAAAGGGAGAATAAAACTGTACAAAAAATATTACTTGAATGAATCCTAGATCTACTCCTTGTGGTTGTCATAGTCTTAATTTAATTTTGTGTGATATGGCGAATTGTTATCCTAAGGCTATGTCACTTTTTGGAGTGATACAATGGATCCATACATTGTTCTCCTATTCTACCAAGCGATGGAAGATTTTCAAAGATCATGTGAAGGGTTTGACACTTAAGTCATTATCATAAACACATTGGGAAAGTCATGTTGAGAGTGTTAAACCTATAAAGGAGCAAACTGCACAAATAAGAGATGTTTTGTATGACTTGACAAATGATAGCGAAGATCCCAAAATGAAGAGTGAAGTCAAGTCCTTAGCATTATATGAACTTGAGAATTTTGAATTCTTGCTTGGTGTGATAATTTGGTATAAGTTGTTACATGTTTACATGCTATCAACACTATGAGTAAATTTCTCCAATCTGAAGATATTGATATTGCTATCAAACTTTTACAAGGAATTATTTTATTCCTAGAAGAATTTAGAGAAAGTGGTTATGATAAGACCATGGTTGAAGCTAAAAAAATGGCATGTGAGATGGACATCGAAATTGTATTATGAGAGAAATGCGTTATTCGAAGAAAGAAGCAATTTGGTGAAAGTAATAGTGAAGAAGTGACATAGTTAGTTGTAGAATCTTTTTTGAATCAACTATATTTTCTTTATAATCAATCAAACTCATTCCTCTATGAAAACTCCATTTGAACAGTTTCAGAAATATGAAGAAACATTTAATTTTGTGATCAATCTAGAGAGTTTACAATGTGCAGCTGATAAAGCTTTGTTGAGGTCTTGTAAGAATCTAGAAAATTATCTGACTCATAGGGGTTGTTCTGATATTAATGGGGATGATTTATTTTTCTAGTTAACATTCTTGAAGTGCTTGTTACTAGGAGAAGCAAAATCAGCAATTGATGTAGTGAATTACTTGAAGAAAATAAATGGATGATTTCCAAATTCTCACATTACTTATAAAATCTTATTGACTATCTTAGTTACAATAGCAAGTTGATGCAGAAGCATCCAGCAGTACAATCAATTTTTATCCTCTGATATGTCTATGTTCCCCTTCAAACTGTGACAAGAAGAAAACGAGGCTATCAGCCTCCCTTTTGGGCCGATCAAGACTATTAACAAAAAAGATGACCAATCCGTAGACTCCTAATGCAGTTACGCTCTATTCGGAGTTTGGACGAGAAGGAATCGACTTTCTAATAACTGTCAAAATTCTAGAATTGGTCTTTTAACTTTTTCTTTTATTTGTTTTAATTTTTTAGGATTAATTTTCTTTTCTAAAAGTTAGTTTATATTTTATCTCCTATTTTTTAAGAATTAATATTTTTTTTCTAAAACTTAGTTTAGATTTTATCTTTTTTTTAGGATTAATTTTTTTTACTTTTTTTTTCTTTTACGACTTTTTCTTATTTCTTAGGCTATTTAAAAATGGTTAGTCTCTTATAAAAACATATTGAGTTTGATTTTGATTTGAATAAAATTTATTTTTCGTTTTAACTTAGAGGCGACTCCTCTTTGTTGGTGAAGCTCCTTCTTCCTACGTTTTCTCTGCAACTTCTATTTAAACGTCGCACTCGGAGATTTCTCCCTTAAGCCAGTTGGTATCATAGCTTTAGATCTTTGGATGATCATTATGGTCGTGATCGTGGTTGTGAAAGACAGGTTTTGATTGAGGAAGTCTCGCACCAGGATCGAAGTGTACCGTACGAGCTCATAGAAGATCTACAGAGACAAGTCACGAAGTTATTCTAGCGACGCAAGATCTTGAAGATCATAAGGAACGTGATCGAGGTTGTGATAGGCAAGTTCCGACTGAGGAAGCCTCACACTGTGATCGTAGTGCCCGAGATCTTAAAGGTTGTAAATTCTTTTATTTTAATTTGGATAAAAATATTCTTGAAAAAAATATGGACGGCAAGATCGAAATAGTCGATGAGCCAATTTACGATGAAGACAAGACCGAGTCAACTAGCAAGTTAGTATGTGACGAGGTACTTTATGATGATGACTATGAGATTTTGGTCATTCGTGAGATTCCAGATGGCGGATTATTTGAGGATGCAGTACATGATTCATCAGAATTACAACAATTGCCTAGAGATTTGATCAAATTAATGTTAGAGGATTTTCCTCCCATTCTACCACTTACGAGACGACTTTTGATTTACCAATACTTGAGGACTTTTGATTTTAAAGACATTATCTTGAACTCGAGGACGAGTTCTTTTCAACTCGGGGCGTTTGATGCAGGAGCATCCAGCAATACAGCCAATTTATGTCCTCCAATATACCTATGTTCCCCTTCGAGCTATGACAAGAAGAAAACGAGGCTATCAGCCTCCCTTTTGGGCCGATCGAGACTACTAACAAAGAAGATGACCAATTCGTGGACTTTTAATACAGTTGCGCCCTATTCGGAATCTGAAAGAGAAAGAATTGATTTTCTAATAGCCGTCAAAACTCTAGAATTGATCTTTTAACTTTTTCTTTTATTTGTTTTAAATTTTTAGGATTAGTTTTCTTTTCTAAAAGTTAGTTTAGATTTTATC
>JBBUKS010479515.1:0-16793 GCA_038050645.1 Hedychium gardnerianum
ACACATGTAGAGATGCTCACTAGTTGTGATCCAATCACAAGTTCTCTCATGCTATGAATCGTATTGCGGACATTCAAAAAATGAGTTTAAGACCAATTCAATCACATAAAGAATATGCACTCAAATAGTGAATTTATATTTATTATATAAATAGTACAAGCCATAAGGTGATTGTCTTAGGATGCCTCTTAAACATAACAGGTGGCACAAGAAGTAGGGGAGGAGAGAAGAGTTTTTTTTGGGAAAAAACTAATAATTAGGTTTAATCCAAAACTCTCATTATGTTCTCTCCTTATGGGAGGATATTTATAACCTCTTCTCAATGACTTGGGGAAAAAGTCATCTCTGAAGCCTAAAGCCCAATAGCAACCCGATCCAATACAATTAAGCCATTGTTTGGTTCAAGACCAAACCATGTTGGTTCAAAACAAAACCACTTGGTTCAATCACCAAACCTCTTTTAATTAAAACCAAACCAATTTAATTTATAATTAAACCAAAAAGGGGTCCATCTTGTCTTCAAAACACGTGGCCCATCCACGCTTCCGTTCCAAAAAAATATCTTTCATATTTGCCCTTCGTCTGGTCCAACCATACTTGGTCTCTCTCGATCTGATAATGCAATTCTCAAACTCATTTTAAGTCCTTTGGACAAACTCGTAGTGCGTGTGACCTTATAAGTTCTTGATTATGTTGGTCATTTATAATTAACCATTAATTATGAATAGATCATAAGTGACACCTAGTAGTACATCATGACCCCCCCTAATTGACCAGAAAGTCAACGGTTGATTCCAGAACCACTTCTAAACCCTTCAGTAGCTATAGTGAGTCGTGCTTGTTTCTTTCACTCGTCTTACACCCATTTAGTTCAAGACATGATTTATGTGTTAGTCCCCACTAGGATGACTATGTCACATCTAGCCCAAGTTATACTTCCTCATCCTATGGATTCAAATTACTTAAATATGTGTCCAAGAGTACATACTCTTGACATGTATCACTTTGGCCAAAGACTTCGAGTAATAATCCTGATAAGTGATCATAGGGTATACGTCTCCTAATACAAGGAGTGGTGAATCCTCTATGGGCTATCCAAATACCTTCAGGCACTTCAAACTTATACTCAATCATCTTGGGTCCACACCTCCAAGGAAATTGATGCAGGCCCAGTCTATTATGAAATCCAATATGACCCTTTGAATTTCAAAGGGGTATAACTTTTAACTCGAGACTCAGAATCAGGCTCTGTCTATGGCCACACGAGCAAAATTCAAAGATCTACATTTATTACAGGGGAACCCATAACCGCCAACTTTTAGGCCCAAATTCCACCATTTAAGCCCCTTTTAGAGTCTTTTTGCTATTTTTGATAATTTCTATTTTTTAGGTATTTAGGGTAATTTTGGTATTCCTAGTACTTATAGGAGAGGATTTATCTTGATCTGCGTCCTATTTTGTATTAACTCATCCTGTTATGTATTTTCCTTTCCAGGTAAGATCTCATTCTTTTCTTTACAATATTGGAATTAAGGTCTATTTTTGGGATTTCTTTCCTTTATTTGGGTCTTAGACTTATAGTCTATATAAGAATTATGTTTAGATGTCTAAGGAATTATCCTCTATTCAGAATAAAAGAGTTGTTATTTTTGGTAAAACCCAGAGAGTTTTCTCTCTATTTTTAGGAGAATCCTCTTCTTGCCTTCTCCTCAATCACCTCTTCTCATCAGCCCGTAGGGTAATAGCTACCCTACCCAGTGTCAGAAATGCTTGCATAAGATGTCAAAGTATAAGTCTTCATAACCAAGATGACATGAATAACTCAAGTCAAAGAAAACTTGCACTTAAGCTGTAATGAAATCTCCATTGGCATATCCATGTATGTATAAACTCATATAAAGTCTTAGGGCAGGTCACTCCAATGAACTAGTTACCTTTAACTAGCATCTACATTTAACTCTCGACATCCCAATGTCTTCAGTCAGTGAGGAGTAGCTGCTTGGTTAAACCAAGGAATATAACACATGCTAGTCTCACAGAATCAATGATATCCGAACCCATCAATTCAACGACTAGGGATGTTTTCATATATTCATAATTACACATGTAGAGATGCTCACTAGTTGTGATCCAATCACAAGTTCTCTCATGCTATGAATTGTATTGTGGACACATAAAGAATGTACACTCAAATAGTGAATCATTTATTTATCCAATAAATAAGTACAAATCATAAGGTGATTTGCCTTAGGACAACTCTCAAGTATAACATCCCCAACAGTGGTATCAGAGCCTGATCGTGCTTTGACATGATTGTAAAATTATTTTATGATTCATAATTTATAATTAATTTTGAGAATTTTCTTATTTTATTAAGACTTTCTAGTTTTAGAAAGTTTTCTAATTTGTTAGGAAATTCTAATTTTGGAAAGTTTCTAAAATAGTTTAAGAAATTAAATTTAGAAATATTCTATGGTAATTTAGGAAATTTCAATTTGAAAATATTTTGAATTTACTAAGAAAAATTTTATTTTTGGAAAGTTTCCTAATTAGTTAGGAAATTCTAATTTTGTAAAGGTTTCTAAAATAATTTTAGAAAATTCCAAATTTGAAAGATTCTAAATTAATAAAGAAATTCTAATTATATATTTCCTAATTATTTAGGAAATTTAAATTTAGGAAATTGTTTCCTAATTAGTTATATTTTCTTGATTAAGAATTATTTTCTAGATAAAGTATGTGATTGAATTTTGAAAATTTATTTCTTAATTTAATTAAAGAAATCTTGATTTATGAAAATCAGATTCTTAAGACATTTTATTTTCAAAATAAAATTATGACAAATATTACATCATTTATGTCATGTTCATCTCATATTGTATGCAATATAGTTGCATTTATTATATCATAAATTTTTCTATGCGTGCGATGTATCATATAATTTTATGTCATGTGTGTGATGTGTCATGTCATCATTTACGCTATGCATATAATGTCATGTAGATAGTACATTTGCATGATGACGATGAGACCAAAATCCCTTACATCAAAATTAAAGTCTACTTCTTCTATTAATATGATGAGAACCAGAGTCTAATTTCTTGTTTGGGTTGTTGGACTCACTCTAAGCTCGACCTGGAATTAGATAAGTTCAAATCATTGAGATATGATCTCACGATTAACGGGTCAGCTTTAACTTGAAACATTAGTTTGTTGGACTCACTTGAAGGTTAATGTGAATAGAGGTGAAGTTGGGTGATATAAATACGATGTATACTTGTTAATGAGTTAACAACCCAATGTTTATGCGAATATCAATTAGTTGATAACATAATGTGATAGTTATGTATAAGCGATACATAATCGGTATATGTGATACATACCACTAAAATTAAGAATGGTTTGTTGGACTCACTCCAAGATTGTTCTTATCTAAAGTGGATATCAGCCCACTTAGAGAAAACCTACCATCTCCCAAATTCATAGTAAGGGCTCTTAAATTCGATAAATAAGCAGGATTTCTACTTATGTAAATTGTTTACATTATAAAAATCATCTCTCTCATATTTTCTTGATTTTGTATTTCTAGATTAATCATTTGATTATGATGTCTTTGAATTTGCATTCAATTTTGGACTCGAACAAATTGACTAGGCCTAACTTCTTGGACTAGCTTAGAAACCTGAGAATTATTCTCATGGTTGAAAAGCTTGCTTATGTCCTTGATGAGCCTCTCCCTGCAAGTCTAGGAGATGATGCAACTTCAGACCAATTATTGGTCTATCAGAAGCATACGACTAATGCTATGCGTGATAGTTGCATCATGTTAGCCTCGATGTCTCCTGAGCTACAAAAGCAACATGAGCATATGGATGTTTATACTATGGTCTATCATCTTCGTGAGTTATTTGATGAGCAAGCTAGATTCGAGAGGTTAGAGGTCTCCAAGCTTCTCTTTTGTTCAAAGATGCAGGAGGGTTCATCTGCGGTGCAATTTGTACTGAAGATGAATGGCTACATTGAGCGATTGGGATCACTCGATTTTACGATGGATCACGAATTAAGTATTGACTTAATTCTACATAGTTTGCCCAAGAGTTATTCACAATTTGTGATGAACTATCAGATGAACAATCTTGAATCTACCATTCCCGAAATAATCAACATGCTCAAGACTGTGGAGCCTTCTGTTAAGAAAGAACAAAAGACAGTGATGTTAGTTGACTCTTCTAAGAAAGGTTTTAAGAGGAAGTCAAAGCATCAATCCAAAGGGAAGAAAAAGGTCAAGTTAGTAGATCCATCTCCAAATAGCTCATGCCACCATTATGGCAAGATGGGACATTGGTGAAGAAACTGCAAGATTTATCTTGAGTATGTGAAGGAGAAGAAGAAGGTATCTAATGCCCCATCTGCTTCAGGTATATTCGTCATTGAGTGTTATAGTATTTCCTCTAACACCTGGATATTGGATACAGGGTGTGGCTCACATATATGTAATGACATGTAGGGGCTAAGGAATAGTAGAAAATTGGTCAAGAGAGAATCAAATTTGCCAGTTGACAATGAGCAAAGGTTGCAGCTGTAGCCATCAGAACTTATTTGTTGAAGCTCCCTTGTGAACTAGTTTTAGAGTTGGATAATTGTTATTTTGTTCCTTCTTTAATAAAGAACATTGTTTCTATTTCTTGCTTAAATAGAAAAGGTTTCTATTTGATGTTTAGTAATAATTGTTGTTATATAACTCTGAATGGTATTCTTTATAGAACTGAAATTTTATGCAATGACATTTACACATTAGATGTTTCCAACGACGTACTCAATATCAAAATGAGCAACAAGCGTGCTCGAAAGGATAATCAGTTAACCTTCTACTCGTGGCATTGTCGCCTTGGCTATATAAGTAAGAGACGCATGTCTGAATTACACAAGTGTGGAATTTTGAAATCATTGGAATTAGATTCATTTGATATATGTGTCTCATGCTTAAATGGAAAAATGACTAAGTTACCTTTTTCTGGAAAAAGTGAACCAGTGGGAGAGTTGTTCAGCCTTATACATACTAATGTATGTGGACCAATGTCAACTCAAGAATTAGAAGGTTATAGCTACTTTATCATCTTCATCAATGATCACTCACGATTTGGATATATGTATTTATTGAAAAACAAGTCTGAAGCCTTTGAAAGATTCAAAAAATACAGAAATGAAGTAGAGGAACAACTTAACAAAAGTATTAAAATACTTTGATCCAATCAAGGTGGTGAATACTTAAGTCAAGAGTTTCATGATTATCTAAGGGACAATGAAATATTATCTCAATGAACTCCGCCTTATACGCCACAACATAATGGTGTATCTAAAAGGAGAAATCGAACTTTGTTGGGCATGATTAGGTCAATGATGAATCACGCAAGTCTTCCCAAAACCTTTTGGGGTTACGCACTTGAGACAGCTGTTTACTTGCTAAACAGAGTCCCGATTAAGGCAATCTCTACTACACCATTTGAGAAATAGACTGGTAAGAAACCTTACCTATCTTATTTGAAGATATGGGGATATCCTATTTATGTGAAAAGGACTGTATCAGACAAGTTGGATGTTAAGTCTAATAAGTGTTTGTTTATTGGATACCCTAAGGAAATCAGGGGTTATCAATTCTATCATCTCTTAGAACAAAAAGTATTTATATCAAGGCATATTGTATTCCTAAAGAAAGAGTTTCTCTTGCAGGAAAATAGTGGGAGTGAAGTTGAACTTGTGGAAGTTCAAGAGACTCCAATAAACACAGAGGAAATGCCTAGTCAAGAACCATAATCGATCACTCTTAATGATGAGCCATCGGCTGAACCTACGGTGACACAACCTCTTCATAGATCTTGTGGGACACGCAACATTCTTGAGAGATATGGATCTCTCATAAATGAATTGAATGACGTGTTACTCATTGAGGATGAGGATCCTACTAATTATGAAGAAGTTCTGAAAAGTTTAGTAAGGGACAAATGGCTTACGACCATACAGTCAAAAATGGATTTCATGTACGAAAATTAAGTTTGGAACTTGGTGGATCCACCTGAAGGCATCATGTCAATTGGGTGCAAGTGGGTTTTCAAGAAGAAAACTCATATGGATGGTAATGTAATTACCTACAAAGCAAGATTAGTGGCGAAAGACTATAGTCAAAAATATGATATTGACTATGATGAAACCTTCTCACTGTGATTATAAGATATGACAGATGGATGTGAAAACATCTTTCCTTAATGGAAACCTTCTCGAGGACGTGTATACGATACAATCCGAGGGTTTCACGTCTGCTAAAAGAAATAAAGTATGCAAGCTTCAACCGTCCATTTATGGACTGAAGCAAGCATCTAAGAGTTGGAATATCCATTTTGATGAGGCAATCAAAATGTTTGATTTCTCACAAAATCCTAACGAACCTTGTGTGTACTAGAAGGTTAGTGAGAGTGTGATCGTATTCCTAGTATTATATGTTAACGAAATATTACTTATAGGAAATGATGTACCTATTCTCCATGAAAGACATGGGAGAAGCAACCTATATCCTTGGGACTAAGATCTATAAAGATAGATCAAAATAGTTGCTTGATCTTTCAAGATAATCCTTAAGTACTTGAGAAGAACTAAAGATATATTCTTGGTATATGGAGAAGGTGATATTGTTATACGCGAGTATACTGATGTCAGCTTCCAAACAGACAAGGATGACTCCAAGTCTCAATCTGGATACATATTCACATTGAATGGAGGTGCAATAAGTTGGAAGAGTTTCAAGCAAGACACCATTGCAGATTCTACCTGTGAGACAAAATACATTGCAGCTTCTGAAGTAATAAATGAAGTAGTTTGGATCAAAAAGTTTATCACTGAACTTAGAGTGGTTCCGACCATTATTGAAACATTACCAGTCTACTGCGACAACACTGGAGCCATCGTGCAGGCTAAGGAACCAAGGTCTCACCAATGATCCAAACATGTGATTCATCGCAATAAAGCAAGTGGATCCTTTGAGTGTGCTTTAGAGTGTGATCCAAACATGTGCTTTAGAGTGTGATCCAAACATTTAATCAAGGAGATCATTAGTAGGAATGAAATACAACTCGAGAATATTCCCACTGAAAGGAACCTAGTGGATCCTTTGATAAAGGCTCTACTATAAAGCAAGTTTGAGAGTCACGTCCAGGCCTACGATATCGAACACCGTAGCGATTGACATTAGACTAAGTGAGAGTATATTATATCTGAGAGATTTCCTAAGGCAATCATCTTATTATTTGTATCTATTTATTATATAAATAAAGATTCACTATTTGAGTGTATATGATTAGATCTTAAATACACTTACTAAATGTCCATAATACGATTCAAAGCATGAGAGAACTTGTGATTGGATCACAACTAGTGAGCATCTCTACAAGTATAATTTTGAATGTATTGAAATCTTCCCTAGTCAACTAATTAGTGTGTTCGGATATCATCGATTCTGTGAGACTAGCACGGGTTATACTACTTGGTTTATCCAAGCAACCACTCCTCACTGGTTGGAGACATTGGGATGTTGAGAGTTAAACATGGATGTTAGTTAAAGGTAACTAGTTCATTAGAGTGACCTTCTGTGAGACTTCATATGGTTCTTTAGATATATCGATATGTCAATGAAGATCTCCTTGTAGCTCAAGTGCAAGTTTTCTTTGACTTAAGGTATTCAAATCACCTTGGTCATGAAGACTTATACTTTGACATCCTAAGCAAGCATCTCCTTGGAGGTGTGGCCCTGGAATGATTGGGTATAAGTTAAAGTGCCCAAAGGTGTTTGGATAGCCCATAAAGGATTCACCGTTCTTTGCGAGGAGATGTATACCCTATGGAGGCTTGTCAAGATTGTTACTCAAAGTCTTTGGCTAAAGCATCACGTGTTAAGAGTATTATACTCTTGGACACATATACGAGTAATATGAATCCATAGGACGAGTAAATATTACTTGGGCTAGGTGTGACATAATCAGCTTAGTGGGGACAGACACATAGACCATGTCCTGAACCAAGTGGGTATAAGATGAGTGAAAGGAACAAGACACGACTCACTATAGCTGTTGAAAGCTTTCAGAAGATGTTCTAGGATCAACCGTTGATTTTTCGATTAATTGGGGATCATGATGTCCTACTATGTGACACTCATGATCGATCCATAATTAATAGTTAATTATGGACAACAAGATAAATCAGAAACCTATTGGGTCACACGCATTACGAGTTTATCTAAAAGATTTAAAATGAGTTTGAGAATTGGATTCTCATATCGAGAGAGACTAAGTCTATTTGGACCAAGCAAAGGGCAAATATGGAAATCAAATTAGCACGACAAAAGCGCGGATGGGTCACATCTTTTGAAGACAAGTTGAACTCTCTTTGATTTAATTATAAACCAAAATTGGTATGGTTTTTAATTATAAGAGATTAATCATTAAACCAAGTTAGTTTGGTTTTGAACCAAGCCAAGAGCTTAATGGGTTAAGTTTTAGCTAAGGATTATTGGGTCGGGTTTGGGCTTTCTCATCCAACCCATCTAAGGGATCTATATAATGATATAGAAGAGAGAAAATTAATAATAATTTTTCATTAGTGAATAGGTTTTTGGAAAACTTAATCTTTCTCTCCTCTCCTTCCTCTCTTGTGCCGACGACAACCACACCAAGGAGAACCAGTCTCCTTGGTCTGCCGGCCACCACAACTCTGACCACTCCTCCCCATTGGCCAACACTTCCCCGCCGGCCAACAGGACCTCCCGAAGGTGTCACCTCTGACCAATTGCCACCACCCCAAGCCAACAAACCCGACGAATAAATTCTATCCACCAGCGGTTTGTCCCCTTCCCAACCTTCTTTTGCTCTATTTTTGGTGAGAAAACATTACTACTAGATACTCAACATCTAGGGTTCCTCTTACCTATTTGTCAGCGAATTTTGGATGCTTGAAGGCTCTAGGAAGACCTGTTCACAGCGGGTTCTTCGGGTGGACAGCAGCTTGGTTTTTGTCGTTGGAGTTGTGTCTCTCTCTGTTTGGTGTCGTCTGGTTGCGTGGAAATAAACTCTGTCTTCACACGCAAGGTTAATACCTTTCGTGAGGATGAAACTCGCGACTTCTAAAGTCATCTTGAAGATCACTCGGCGTGGACACGAATAGAGGCAAAGCTTCGAGAGTGTCGCTCAGTTGATGTCATTTCCTCTTTGTGTCATCCGTCAGGTATACCTAGAGTAATTTCATATTCATTAAATTTAATTTTATGGTCATGTCTAGCCATGTTATATTGTTGCATGTGTGTGGTGTGTGTATTATAATAATTAGGAATTATTATTGTTTTTGTCTTCCGTTGTGCATGTTTACAAAACATGTTTTAGCACGCACCCACGTCAGGCTTCCCCAACAATCTCAAGCCAGTGCTCACTTGAATTTCGGAGGGGTTATGCCGGCAACACCAACCCTCTGTAGATGATGTGTGTATTTCATTCATGGTTTTTAGTATTATTTTGCATGCATTTTGTTTCATCTCATGAGCATATTTTGCATACTTTCATCTTCTTTTTATTTTTTTTACTCTTTTAGTTACGCCCTGAGGGTATACTTGTCCGCCAAACTAAACGGTACCCCTAGTGACTATATGAGAAATACGATATCGAACTTAGTTCATGTAAGATAAGCATCGATGCAAAATAAAAACTCGCTAACTTTTTAAATGCTAATGCGTGTATGTATGCATGAACATTTGAACTGTAGGATCGAAAAGCGCTAGAGGGGGGTGAATAGCGCTCATGGATTTTTCACTTTTTCATAAACTCAAGAGTAATAACGCAATGGAATAATAGAAATAGAATGAAGAACAAGAAAAATAAAGTTGGCACGTTTGTTTTTACTTGGTTCACCGCCCGGCGATGACTAGTCCAAGGGTTGCACCCGTATGAGTGATTTTGATGGACAATTCACTATAAGCTCGACGAGTACAAAGATGTTGAATACAAAATGCAATAAACTAGAAAACAATTATACCGACAACTTGAAGAGTGTAGTAACTTGAGCATCGGTTGTCGGAGGAGCATTTTGGCTTCGTAGACATGTGGTGGTGCCATGGGACCACAACCTATTGAATTGAAGCTCTTTCTGAGATCTAAAGTTTGGTATAAGGTAGAGCCCGTAATAGCCGAGTTTTAGGCTCCAAAATATCATTTTCTTTGACATGTGGTGCTACCTCATATTTTTATGGAGATTTTGTATCATGGGAAAGTTCCCTTAATTTGTTAGAAAAGATTGTTAGTTTTGGTATCCTTGGAGGCTATAAAGGAACCAAGGGGCACTTGTCTAAGGCATCAAGGGATCAAGGGGTTCTCCCCTCCCAAGGAGGAAGGGTTTCCTTTCCACAAGGAACCCTAGGAGAGTAGTTCTAAGGAGTCGTCAAAGTTTCTGTCGACCCTAGAAGCTTAGAGTTCTTTCGAAGACGCATACGACATCGAGACTAAGCTTCCTCTTCTCTTTTCTCTCTATTTTGAGTTGTAGGATGTCTTCTTATTTATCTCTTGGTTGTACCTCCATCTTCATGGAATAGTACTCTAGATTTTAGGATAATGGAGTAGTCTGATGTATTGTTGACATTCATTTTCTATGTCTATTTACCTTTCTTTATCGCATGATATGTTTATTCTATGATCCGACTTTATTGTGCATACACGACTATGACACTAATCGTGCATCTTCGTATCTCATGAGATGTGGGGAAGGATCAAAAGATGAACCCAAATTTCTGACCCATAAAACTGAAACATGAGGGGTTTGTCACGAAAGTAGTTCAAAATCTCACGAGGGAACCATTGGATATCACGGGGCTTAATGGGTTTATCCCAATTCAGTGTCATGAAGTAGGATATAACACCCAGAGTACCGTATGACATCATGATAGGAGAAAGCAGTTACTTTAGTAAGGCTACCTTGAAAGTAGGTGTTACATTTAGGTTGGCATGTCGGTATAATTCCAAAAGTCTATATTGGTATATCGAGATAAACCACCTACATGCAAACAAACATTAGAGGAGGAAAGTAAATAGTACTTAGGGTGTTAATAGTTATCGTGGCAAAATCGAAATTCTAGAATCATTTTCCCAAATTCTGATTTCTCCTTCGACTTCTCATGTAGTCTCATATAAACCCTCGGGGCTTAATGAGTTTATCCCGATTCGGCATCACGAAGTAGGAGATGACACCTAAGTAAATAGTACTTTGGGTGTTAGTTCTTGCATAAAACCCAAGCCGCATGAATTCTATGAAACCAAATAAGAACTCATACATAGGAAAACAAGAATAAGAAAGATCTAGTTTCATCATAAACATGACATAAGAAAGTAAATACATAAGCTGTAAATTACAAAGAACCTGAATGCAATGGAATTGTCCTTATTCTTCATGTAGTGCTCGTCGATCCAGCGATCCTATGGAAGAAGAAGAAGGAGAAGAAGGTTGGTCTTTCGGAGGAGTTAGCGTTGACAGTGCCGAAAAAACTCTCTTGTAAATGGGAACAAGGAGTCTATCAAGATTACCCTAATCCTCTGGGGACCAACCCCTTATATAGTAGACATCCATTATCAACCTATAGATGATAATGTATGTGGATAATGAGTTCTATACATATGAGGTCCACATCCAATAACCCGATACCCAATAACCTTAAGTTAGATCACTTTAAAGAGTTTGGATCGTATTCACATATGCAACTTACAAATAAGCCCACCTAATAGGGATAATAATATCCAGCAGTTGTCACATTTAGGTCAGCCTGCAAGTATAATTCCAAAAGTCTATATCGATATCTTGGGATAAACCACTTGCATGTGAACAAACATTAAGGGAGGAAAGTAAATAGTACTTAGGGTGTCAATAGTTATCATGGCGAAATCGAATCCAAAAATCATTTTCCCAAATTCTGATTTCTCCTTCGACTTCGCATGTGTTTTCGACTCATTTTTTCTCTTT
Source organism: Hedychium gardnerianum (assembly GCA_038050645.1). Taxonomy (NCBI): domain Eukaryota; kingdom Viridiplantae; phylum Streptophyta; class Magnoliopsida; order Zingiberales; family Zingiberaceae; genus Hedychium; species Hedychium gardnerianum. Next base: position 12,040 of record JBBUKS010479515.1, read on the forward strand.
ATGAACTATTGCAATTTGTGATTGTCTAGATAATCTGCTTCGCAATTTTGATTAGTATTTGATTTTATAGTCCATTAGAGTTTAATCGTTTTATTAATTAACGACAGTCATGCACTTGCGATTTTCACCCATCAGCGAACATGTTTTAATCCATAGGATATCGAGAGCAGACCCACCGGAGAAAGGATTCCACCGCAGCACTGAAAGAATAAGAAGAGGAGGAGCCCGAGCGAGTGAAGAAGGACACCATCACCCCCTTTTAGTTTGATTATGGTGCAAAGTCGAATAAACTCAAGAAATTTCGATCGTTATTTTACTTATGGATCTTAAAGTATTTAGGCCACCAAGATAGAAGACTGATTCCAGACGTTAGACTACTAAAGGTTGAGTCACAATGAGTGCTTATGTCAAGGGTGTTGAGTCGTGTCGAGGACCTGGGGTGACACATTGCATCCCTCCATCCTTACGTGGGTCAAATAACGAACTTACGAGAAAAGTCTATTGCATTGTAAAGAAAGGGTGAGTCGACCCACATCCCACTCTTAGGTCAATGATTCGCCTTATTCACATCTCAATGAGCAAGTGTCATTCCAGTTCCTACACTAATGTCACTTGATGACCTCATGATGTGTGCATCTTATATAAGGTTTCTATCCTAGTTTGACACACATCCTATCTTATTTTATATGCATGTCTTATATTTTCATCTATTTGTGCTTTATTTTGATATTTTCTAATTCGGAGAGCTTCTCTTATTTATTTTCTTTGATAGAGCACAAAAAGGAGCGAAAATGGAGTTTGAAAACCTCTTTCTAAGAGAATTTCAGCTGCCACGGCCGTGGCCACAGCTGTGGACAATTTGGTAAGGTTGTACCGAAGTGTTAGAGTGTCCTAGAGTTCACCACGGATCGCCTGTGCTAGTTGACATAGGTCGTGTCCCATTTTTAGGCTTCTCCAGCGGGTGCCATGGACCACCCTTGCTAGTTAGCATGGGCCATGCCGAATTTCTAAAGATCCTCCAGTGGGTGCCATGGACTACCTGTGCCAGCCGGTATGGGTTGTGCTTATTCCCAGATGACTCTAGCGGACACCACGGGCCACCCATGCCAACCAGAACGAGCCTTGCCAGAACTCAGGCTTCTCCAACACTCACCACGAGAGGACCATGCCCAACCGACAAGGTCGTGTCGTCGCTTGCCAGCAGCCACAGCGCCTGATATGGGCAAGCCGTGCTGGTGGGCATGGCCCGTGTCGGGCACCTTGAAACCAACTATAAAAGTTGATTTCAGATATGAAGTTGGGGATCTTGATTGGGAGTCGTACAAGGGCCCTAAGAAGACTTCGAAGATTGGATTCAAGAGATTTCTGATGCCCCAACACCTAGAATTCAGATCAAAAAGCATCCGGAGATAATCCTTCACATCGAGACTAAGCTTTTCTTCTTATTTCTAAATTTGTCTTGATTGCAACTTATTTACATGATAATCTCTAGTTGTAACTCTAAATTTATGGATTAGACTCTTGATTCTAGGATTAGAAACTAGCTCATTTGATATGTAAACATTACTTTAAGAATTTATTGAGTTTAAATGTTCTATTTCAATGATATGTGTGTTTATGGTCCGGATCTACTAATTAAACATGATCTTGATGCCAAAAGTACAAGATTTGTATCCCATGAGGATTTGGAGATGAACCAAAAGGAGAACCCAATCATCTGATCTGTAGAAACCCGAGACGTAGAGAGTTGCCTACGAAAGTAGATCAGTATGTCACGAGGAGCAATAGACTATCACATATCTTAATGGATATGTTCCAATTCATCATCACACAGTAAGAGAAGACAACTCGGGGGTTGTGGGATCATGTGATAGGGATCTCCTTAAGAAAGCAATCCCTTAACTCTATCGCTCTGAAAGTAGACGACTAATTGGAACGGATATGCCGATGTAGTTTCAAAAGTTCACATTGGATACCATAGGATAGTCTACCTATATAAACAACCATTGAGAAATAGGAAATCAAACATAGATTATGTGTTTACAATCATTGTGGTGAAACCAAAGTCCTAGGATCACTTTTTCCATCAAATTCTTTCGGATCATTCTCCTTCCTTCTTTCTCTCATCTAGCACATTTTCTCTCTCTCTCCGCACCTTATTCTCTAATTTCTTTTTATTGTTTCACAACTCAACACCCTCAATTAGTCTAGACAATTGCATTTGTTTAGTATACTAGTACTTAACCACCAATCCCTGTGGATTCAATCTTTTTATTACTTAACAACATTCCATACACTTGCGAAATTCACACATCAATTTTTTTGCGCCATTGTCGAGGTTGGTTTTGGTTAATATTAGTGAATTATAAATTGATTAGACTAGACTATTTTTTTTATAGTTTTATATTTGTATTTGTTTACACGTTTCTTAGCATTGTTTCTCTTTCTTTTTCAAGGATTTCTTAAATTTGAAGTATGTTGGAAATCAAATAGACATGATGAGGATGGTCGACGAGGCTAGACTTTTCAAAGACTTTGTTGTATCTTTCTCTCAGTCCTTGAGATCTTGCATTGTTAGGCCCTAAATCGAAGCCAAAAATTTCAAACTTAATCCAGATTTGATTCTTATTATCCAACAACAACAATTCAAGGGCACACTTTCAGAAGATCCATACCGATATTTGAACCATTTTCTAACATGTTGTGATATGGTAAAGCGGGATGACGTTTCCAAAGATGCAGTCATATTAATGGGATTTAGTTTCTCTTTAACTAGCAAAGCTAGATCATTGTTTAAGGCTTGGGAAAGACTCAAGGGATTGTTGTTGCAGTGTCCCCATCATGGTCTAGAAGAATGGTTCATAATTCATCTATTCTACATGGAGATGTTCAATGCAGCAAGGATTTTACTAGATATGGCAACAAAAGGTTCTTTGATGAAGAAAAATATGGAAGAAATTTATTTTCTTATTGAGTACGTAACATCAAATCTTAACTTATGGGGGGAAGACATAAGAGAAAGTCTCTTTAACAAGGATGAAGATGATATTGATACTGCAACACAATATTTAGTCGGGCACAGAACGACTCCAGAAAGTAATTTAGAACAAATAAAGAGAAATCTTAAGGTTATGAACCAGAGTATCAATGAGATAAAGGAAAGAGTAGAGAAGCTAGTATCCAAGGGCAACGAGTTTCCATCGGAATGCTCAAATGAGCTCCTCACCCCATCTGAGATAACATTATACAAGGCAGATAAAAAAAATAGGATCCTAAAAGTCAGGAAGAACTTTCATACCAAGGCATCATCGCCAAATAAGTTATCGCAAGTACCGAGTTATGCAAAGTTCCTAAAAGATGCATGGTCTCTGAAAAGAAAATTGGAGGAACAAGAAACTGTGATGTTAACTAAAGAGTGCAGCACCTTAATATAGAACGGGTTACTTCCTAAATTAAAAGATGCTAGAAGTTTTTCGATACCTTGTACTTTTGGTAATGTCAGCATCGATAGAGCAATTTGTGATCTTGGATCTAGTGTGAGTCTTATACCATATACATTATGTAGAAGAATTGGACTTATTGAATATAAACCCACGAACGTGACTTTATAGTTTGTAGATCATTCAATCTAGCATCCTATGGAAATGATTGAAGACGTGCCAATAAATATCAGAGATTACGTCGTGCCTACAGATTTTATGGTTCTGGGCATGGAAGAAAATATGTACATCCCCCTCATATTGGGGAGACCTTTCCTAGCTACAATCGGTGTCATAATTGACGTCAAGAATCACCGACTCTCATTGATGATAGGGGGAGATAAAGTTGAATTTGATTTGTTTAAGGTTATTAAATTACCATCTTAAGTGAATACTTGTTGTAGTGTCGAAGTGTTACATAGAGTTATATAAGAAGAGATAGAAAGTGGAGTATTGAATGATGAGGAACATGGAGATGAGGGGGATTTTGACACCTCACGGTGGTTGGACAAATCTTTAGATTTATTTAGGGTTGAAGAGAGTTTTGAAAATTCTGAGCTAGGGTGAAATGGAGAAACGAAGGTAAAAGCTCCTCTTGTCGAACTGAAGCCACTCCCTTCGAACTTTAGGTATGAATTTATCAAATCAAGTTCTACATACCCTGTGATTGTGAATGCTGATTTGAATGAGTTAGAAATTCAGAAGTTACTTGGGAAACTTAGATTGCATAGGAAAGTCCTGAGATATACCATTGAAGATATAAAAGGCATTAACCCGTCTTTATGCATGCCTATAATTTTGCTTGAAAATGATTATAAATCTTCAGTAGAACATCAAAGACGGTTGAAATTATTGGATGCAGGAGTGATCTACCCAATTTCGGATATATAAGGTTTCTATCATAATTTGACACACATCCTATATCATTTTATATACATATGTCTCATGTTTTCATTTATTTGTACTTCATTTTAATATTTTCTAGTTCGAAGAGTTGCTCTTGTTTATTTTCTTTGATAGAGTGCGAAAATGAGCGAAAATGGAGTTTGAAAACCACTTTCCAAGAGAATTCTGGCCGCCCATGGCCACGACCGTGGCCAATTTGATGAGGTCGTGTCAAAGTGTTAGAGTCTCCCAAAGTTCACCACAGACCGCCCGTGCCAACCGGAACGAGTCGTGCCCCATTTTCAGGCTTCTCCAATAGGTGCCACGGACCACCCGTGCCTGCCATCACGGGTTGTGCCCCATTTTCAAACTTCTTCAGCGGTTGCCACA
>JBBUKS010479533.1:0-16789 GCA_038050645.1 Hedychium gardnerianum
TCTCTCTTGGATCACTCTTCCTTTCTCTTCTTTCTTTCCTCTAGCTGAGTTCTCACTCTACCTTCACTTGATTTTTTTGTTTTCTTTCCTTGATCCTTTAGTTCTTAAAACAACCAAATCTATGATTAGTCTAGACAAATTTGCTTAGTATACTAGTACTTTACCATCATTCCCTATGGATTCGATCTTTTTATTACTTGACGATAGAATCGTACACTTGCGATTTCCTGACACATCATTGTACCATTGAGATTATAGCAGGTTAAAGTTCAAAGTTGTTGGCCTCAATCGCAGGTCTGGTGATGATGGACCTTAGGCCTCTAGCACTAGGTGTGGCGTAGTCTTTCAGAGGTTTGTTTGCCATTGTTATTTAGTTTGTTCTACTTCTAGCTGCTTTTATAAATTTCTTCTGCAACGGAATGTCCTATCAATCTCAAAGTCTATAGGAAGAAGATTTTCTGCAAGGTTAGTTCTTCGCATTAAAGAGGAATGGTCTCAATGACCTTTAAAACAAAGTTATTAAAAAAGAAAAATAGAATTGCAGAATTTTAAGAGAAAAATATAAATGCAAAATTTAAAAATAAGAAAGAAAAAATCTAGATTAACTAAATCAATAGTCAATCAATATCAATCAAACAGTCTCCGACAATGACGCCAAAAACATGATGTGTCGATTTCCTCAAGTACATGATTATCGTCAAGTAATAAAAGATATCGATCCCACGAGGACTGTGATTGAGCACTACTGATTAAGGTTATGAAACTAATTATCTAGACAATCAAAGTTGAATGAGTTCACGAGAACGAGAGCGAGAGAAAACTAAGCTGAGAGAGAGAGCTGAGATATTGGATTAGGGAACGATTCTAGGACTTCGATTTCGCTACGATGTTTATTAATATTTTAAGTATTATTCACTTTCCTACCTCTATATTTATTCACATGTAGGGTGACTTGTTCTAAATTATCAATGTAAATTTGGGAGGATTATACTGGTGTGTCTACCCAAACTCGATGCATCTTTGTAAGGTGATAATACTAGAATGCTCACTCAAACGAATTATCCCTGTCACATGGGCTCTACAGTACATCTAGACTATCTCCTATACTCCACGACATCTAATTAGGATAAACCCATTAAAATCTATGATAGTTGTCCCATTATGACAAATCACCCACCATTTAAGGTGACAATGCTAGTCCGCTTAAACGGATTACCCTGTCATGTGGGCTCCACATCTCATCTAGATTATCACCTTTATATGGTGATCGACTCCTCACATCCCAGACATTTAAAAGCATACACAATTAAGTAGGAACAAATAATAAACATGTCATGCAATAGAGAAAGAAATAAATACTCAGTTCATACATCAACAATTACATCGTAGCTACTTCCTAATCCTAAAATCTGGAAAACTACTCCATAGAGAATGAAAGACAACTGAAAGACATTGAATCTAAGCAATTACAACTCAAAACACAGAGTAGAGAGAAGAGAAAGCTTAGTAAGGCAAATGTTGATATTTTTGGACGAAATCCAAGCTTCAATGGTGAACAGATCATTGTGGCGGCTTTGGAAATGGTGCTCTAGAGTTCCCTAGGAATGGAAGAACTCTCCTCTTGGGCCTTTTATAGTCCTCCCAACCGTTAAAAATAGTTGGGAAACAACTTAACCATGAAGGAGCATACCTGCGGCATGGTCGTGCCTTAAAGGCACGACCTGCCTATGTTGACCTCGGCCAACAACTGAGGCCAAGGCACGGTCGAGACATGTTGGTCGCGGCAAGAACTTTAGGATGAGGCACGGCTCGGCCATGCCTTTGGGGCACGGTTGAGCTGTGCCTTTGGGGCACGATCGAGTAGTGTTGATCTTGGCAACTTTTCGGGGAAGAGGCACGGTCATGCCTTTTTTGGCACAAACATACTGTTATCATCTGGCTGGAGGAAAACTGAAGATTGTTGGTCTCCGGGTGAGTCACGGTAGTGCCTGGGAGGCACGGTCAGACCATGTTAAACTCTAGAGACTTATTTCCACTCTGTTCTTCAATGAATTTCGCCCGGAGGAACACGTTCATATCTTGGGACACAACTAGAGTGTATTCCTTGCTGCAACTTCTCATTCTAAGCCTTTGAATGCTCTATTTTTGTTCCAAAAATGTGTCCTATCAATAAAAATAAGAAAAGAGCAGCTCTCCGAACTAAAAAATAAAAGTAATAAAAATACTAGAAAGAAGATGCATGCATATAAAATATTCTCATGAAATGCAACAAAATGTATGCTAAATAATATTAAAAATACATAAGAAATACACACATCAGCTACCGTGGAGGAAGAGTGGTTGTGGTGATGAGAAAGAGGGAGGATCGGACGGTGATAAGGAAGATGAGGGATCGACAGCTCTCTAGTGTGTGCGATGGTGAGGAGTGGAGAAGCTTTGGTGGATAGAGTGGCCAACGGTGGATGGGGATGATGGAGAAGCTTTTGTGGATGGACTGACTTGAAGTGGGATGAGATGGAGTTCCGGCAGTGGGATGGATTTGGTGGCGACGTGAGATGATGGAGGCGGCAAAGATAGGGATCGGGGAAAGAGAGTATTGGGGGAGAAGAGAAGGGAATCGGGATTCCCCTTTTTTTTCATTGAACCCTTGGATGACTTTAGATCTCCATCAATGGACCAAATCGCTCTAGATCTAGATGGGAGAACAGGATTGCTCCAGATCTGGATGGGTGAACAGGATTGCTCCAAATCTGTATGGATGACTCAGATTACTCCATATCTAAGTAGATGAATCAGACCACTCTAGATCTGAATGGATAGCTCAAATCACTCAAGATTGAACTTCCCCTTTAACCCTAGCCCTAGGCTAAAGTTGGTTCGATTCGAGTCCAATCCCAGGCTCATCTTTAATTCCCTACAAGACAAGATGCATATTTTTAGATATAATTCCAAAAAATATAGGAAAAATTGCATCAAAACTCTAAATGTATCCAAACTCATAAAACATGATATGAATCAACATTTAACCATACGAGAGGATTAAAACATTAAACATGAGAGCAAAATAACGTGTCAAATTGTCAGTTATCACTAGGCCCATTTCTGGGGCATTCCTTACTTGCCTCTATAGCCCCTAGGTACTAAAGGTTTTGGGTCAAGATGAATATACCTGAGCACTAAGGCTTTGTCTCAGTATTAGCATCTTCGAGCACTAAAAGGTTTTGGGTCAAGATGAATATCCCTGAGCACTAAGACTTTGTCTCAAGATCAGCATCCCCAAGCACTAAAAGGTTTTGGGTCCAGATCAATATCCTCGAGCACTAAGGTTTTGTCTCAAGATCGGTTTCCCCAAGCACTTGTCTTCCCTGAGAACTCGATTTCCCTGAGCATTCGACATCTCCAAGCACTTAACGTTCTCAAGCACTCGTCTTCCTTGAGCATTCGACGTCCCGAAGCACTCAGTTTTCCTGAGTACTAAGCATACTAGAACACTCCACGCTCGTCCAACGATAACCCATTTAGGCTCAGGAGACTTACTCGAAATCAGCCAAATCAATACTCGACCTCAACTTTAGATGATCTAGAATGCATGCATTGTCCAGATTCTCCTCAATAGTTATTCCCTAATAGTCTCTCAGGGCTAACAACTATCCCCTAACAGTCTCTCAGGGCTAACGATTGTCCCCGAATAGCCTCTCAAGCCAACGACTATTTCCTAACAGTCTCTCAAGGCCAACGATTGTTCCCTAATAGCCTCCAAGGGCCAACGACTGACCCCTACCTAACAACCTTTCTGGGGAACGACTAACAAGCACATGGCCTCCTATGTGGAGATTACTTTCCGCTAGCATGAAGGTAGGCTAAGGTGATTTTCTTCTCATGCACGGAGGCAACTCTTCTCCACAAACTCTCTATTCTCTCTTTCGCTTTCATTCCCATATGTGGATTTGGTTCTAACTTGAGCGTCGAAGTGACCGTGCCAATGTGCGTATTTCATGCATAGTTTTTAGTATTATTTTGCATGCATTTTGTTTTATCACTTGAGCATATCTTGTATACTAGTATCTTCTTTTTATTATTTTCACTCTTTTTATTCAAAGATCTACTCTTTGTACTTTTTAATTGATAGAATGCAAAATTAGTGCTAAATCAGAGTTTATAAGCCTTGAACGTGAATTCAAAGCAAGGAACATGCTCTGACTGTATTCCATAACACGGGTGTATTTATCCACCCGAAGATAGATGAAAAATGGAGCAACAATGGAGTCCACAGTTTCCGACATGCCTAGGTTGTGCCCATGGGCATGGTCATGGCGAGCCGAAACAGCAAACCAAACTTCAAATGGGTATAACTTTTGACTCGGGTTAAGCCACGAGGCCCACAACCTATCGAATCAAAGCTCTTTTCGATATAGGAGAGAGACCGTAACAGCCAAGTTTTAGGCTCCAAAATATTAATTATGTGGATATGTGGTGGTGCCTCCTATTTTTATGGAGATTTTGCCCCCCCCCCCTCCATTTGTTAGAAAAACTTCTTAGTTTTGGTATCCTTGGAGGCTATAAAGGAAACAAGGGGCACTTGTCTAAGGCATCAATGGATCAAGGGGTTCTCCCCTCCTTAGAAGGTCTCCTTGCCACAAGGAACCCTAGGAGAGTCGTTCCAAGGAGTCGTTGAAGTTTTCGTCCACCCTAAGAGCTTGAAGTTCTTCCAAAGACACCGGCGACATCGAGACTAAGCTTCCTCTTCTCTTTTCTCTCTGTTTTGAGTGGTAGGAAGTTTTCTTCTTCGTCTCTTTGTTGTAACTCCATCTCCATAGAGTAGTCCTCTAGATTCTATGACAAGTGAGTAACCCGATATATTATTGACATTCGATTGTCATCGCCTTGAAAGGGGGCTAATTCATTGCAAGGGATTAACTAACTAGAGGTTAATGGGTTTGCACTAATTTGATGTTAGGAAGTAGAATGAGTAATCTAGATCGTATGACCTGGGGTCTTATGTGACATGGGTAATCCTTTAAGCAGACCTTCTAGTTGCTTAATAGCGTTGGATTTGTTGTACGTATTCCGGTATAATCCTCATGGGTTTGTATAGATAAATTGGTTAGAATCCCTACAATAAAGTAAACATAGAGGTAAGGAGATTAACAATACTTAGGGCATCAACTAGCATTGTAGCGAAATCAAAGTCCTAGAATTACTCCCCCAAATCTAAATCTCCCTTTGACCACTTGCTTTCCCTTGACCTCCTTTACTCTAGGCTTTCCCTCTCACTCTCTCGTTCTCTTAAACTCTCATTCGTGACTTCAAACAACCTTCGATCGTCTGGATAAGTAACCTCACGAACTCAATTAGTGTTTAATCAATAGTCTCTATGGATCAATATTTTTATTACTTGACGACAATCGTGCACTTGCGATTTACGACATCAAGTTTTTAGCCTTATTACCGGGGACTGTTAACATTAGTTGACTAGCGATTTAGTTAATTTAGACTTCTCTCTTCTCTATTAATAATTCGGCAAAATTTATTCTTCTTTCTCTTAATTTCTATTTTGCATGTGAAGATCTAATCTCGAAGGAAATCTCTTACCTGTGGATTCTGAAATTGACAGAACATTCAAACATAGAAGAAATCTGTAAAGGCAAGTAAAAGCAGAATAGTCTCAAACAGTCATGGCAAACAAACCTCTGAAAGATTACGTCGCGCCCTATGCAAGGGGCCTAAGGTCTAGCATTATCATACCTACTATTGAAGCCAATAATTTTGAACACAAACCGGCGATAATCTCTATGGTACAACAAAACTAATTTGGTGGAGAACCAACTAAAGACCCCAACTAATCTCTATGGTACAATGAAAGTTAATGGAGCTTTGGCAGAGGTTATTAGATTTCTTCTATTCACCTTTTCGTTGAAAGAAAGAGCTAAGGATTGGCTAAATTCTTTACTGACATATAGTATAACCACTTAGGAAGAGTGTGAGTAGAAATTTCTTGAAAAAAAATTCCTCCTAGCAAGACAGCTCACCTAAGGAAAGTTATCTCAAGCTTCATGTAAAAGGATGGAGAGTCACTATATGAAGCTTGGGATAGATTTAAAGAACTATTACGCCAATGCCCCCATCATGGACTCAAAAAATGGCTCGTCATCCATATTTTTTACAATGAAATCACTTATCAAACTAAGGTGCCCTTAGACTCAGTAGCCGGTGGGGCTCTAATGAACAAAGGATTGGATGAGGCAGAGGAAATAATAGAAAGCGTAGCTCTTAATCATCATCAATGGACATCTGAAAGAGGTAATCCGGTTAAGATTGTTGGTAAGTACAATGTTAATACCCTAGATTTACTCTCAGTAAAATGGATGTTTTGGCAAAGAAATTTGATTCAGTTAATGTTAATCCAGTGAATGTTGCTAATGTGTTGTGAAATTTGTGGTGACTTAAAACATGCGAAGGATGCTTGTCAGTTGGGAGCGATTACTGCACATCTAACCTAAATCGAACAAGCAAACACAATAGCAAATTTCAACCCGAGGCAAAACAACCCTTATTCAGGAACTTACAATCCTGAGTGGAGGAATCATCCAAATTTTTCTTACCACAACAACCAAGACCAAGGTGGACAAAGAAACTTTGGGCAATCATCTAGAAGCCAACCTTTATCCCAATTGGATCGAATGGAGAAGATCCTTGAAGACATTCTTACCACACAAGAAGAAATGAAAGAGGATAATAAACAACTTGGTGGAAGAGTTGACAATATTGAGAGGCACCTCAAACTGCTTGACAATCAAATGACCCAAGTTGCTAGCTCATCATCCAGGACCCCCAGGGACATTCCCGAGAAAACCAAATCCAGTGGAGCATTGCAAAGACATTGAGTTGAGAAGCGGAAGGACCTTGATTGAGCCTCAAGTGACCGTAAAGAACAATGGGACTGAACATATTCCAATGGGAGAAGCTACTCCGACTTCCTTACATAATACTCATACCCAAGAGGAAATGGAGAAGAGAAATGAGGAACCAATCGATGATCCTCCATTGAGAATGTATATGCCACCAGTGCCCTTCGACCAAAGGCTAATCAAGGCCAAGAAAGATGAGGAGTTTGGCAAATTCCTGGAAAAGATTAAGGAGTTTTGCATAGAGATATCTCTCCTTGACGCTCTACACCAAATGCCCAAGTTTGCCAAATTGATAAAAGATATCATTTCCAACCGTCACAAGAAAAATGGCTATGAGACTATTGCATTAATCGAGGAGTGTAGCGCTTTGATTTTGAATACGCTACCTCCGAAGATCAAAGATCCGGGGAGTTTCTCTATCCCCTGCAAGATTAGAACAACACTAATAAGTAAAGATTTTTGTGATCTCAGAGCCAGTGTAAGTCTTATGCCCTATTCTATCTACAAGAAACTGGGACTGTATGATCTTAAATTGATCACTATGACATTGTAACTAGCCGACCACTCCTATAGATGCCCGATGGGTATTATTGAGAACGTGTCAATGGAGGTAGGGAATTTTATAGTTCCAATAGATTTTGTGGTCCTAGAGATGGTGGAAGATCTAAAAAAACCCATCATTCTAGGATGACCTTTCCTTGCTATAGCTGAAGATGTGATTGACGTTAAAAGTCACAAACTCTCATTGGTAATTGGTATTGAAAAGGTGGAGTTTGATTTATCTAAGGTCTTTGACTCAATTTCTGTTAAAAGTTCTTGTTGTGAGTTGAAAGGAGTCCAACCGGAAAAGAAGAAACAACACTCTAAGGATCGACCGTCGAATGTAGCACCAAGTTCGGTTGGTCATGAAAAGAACTCTAAAACCAAAAATGACAATTATATCATCCCGATAAGAGCTAAGATGAAAGAAATACTTCAAGACATATCCTGCCATGATGGAGGGGAATGAAATCCCCTCAATGCAAAGGCTCCCAATTGAGCTAAAAACAGGAGTCGAGCTTGTGACCTTAAATGAGCGCTTCTTGGGAAGGTAACTCAAGGGTTTTTTTCTTGTTTCTTGTTTTTTAATTTCTTCACTTTTGTTTTCGTTCTTTATTAGAGTTTTTATTTTGTTTATTTTAGGGCCAAGAATCCCCACAAACTAGCCGTGGCGACCGCCATGGGCATGGAAGGGGTTTGGAAGACAAAGGAAGGCAAATCGTGCCCAAAAGGCACGGTCATGACTTTTATATTGAAGTTGAATGTGCCCGACACGGCAGGGTTGTGCCTTTAAGCCATGGCAGGGTCGTGCCTTTAAGGCACGGTCGTGTTATTTTTCCAGATCATCCCCGAGGTCGACATGGGAAGGTCGTGTCTTTCCGACATGGCCATGCCTTTCTCAAGGCAGGTACCCGAGCCTAACACAGCGGGGTCGTGTTCTTTTGACACGTCGGGGTCGTGTTCTTTCGACACGTCGGGGTCATGTTCGTTCGACACGACCGTGTTTATTTCCTTCCCCAAAAAAAAGAGAAAAAAAATGTATCCAACATGGGCTAGCTGTGCCTATTGGGCATGGCCATGTCTCGTAGGACTCAACCACCTGATGTTGACACGAGGATGGCCGCGCCATTTTGGCACGGCCGTGTCTCTTTGGGGCAAAGGGTGAAAACCCTATTTTTTGGTCATACCCCCCATTCTTACACGGTCGTATCTCTTCTTCTTCCCTTTTTCTCCTCCTTCCAAAGCAAGATCTTGCCCTCTCACGATCTTTTTCACAAACCCTAGTTTCACTCACTCCTCTCCTTCTTCCTTCTCCCTCTTTTCTACAAAGCTCTTCTCCAAGAAACCCTAGTTTCTTTCTTCCTCTCTTCCTTCCAAATGCTCTTCATCTTCTCCTTTTACCTTCTTGAATTGGATCTAAAAGTTCAAGCCCTCCTTCCTAGATCTTGAACAATCCCTCTCTTCCCATTTCACCTCTCTCTTCTTCTTTCAACCTATAGCTCCTTTAGCTTGTGCTTTTCATAACTAAATATCAAGATACTTAAGCATTTTTGAAAGGACAATGGATCCAGTGGGAGTGACAAATTTTACAAAGAAAAAGGGAAGACCACCGGTAAAGGGAAACATCGGGCACGTGCCAAAGGTACGGACAATCCAAATGGCATTAATTTTTGCAATAATGAACACAAAGGCCGTTATGGTATTCTTGTTAATCATAAGATTGTTAGTACTCGTTATCTTGACAACTATACCAAAGAAATTTTGAGAATTAAGGAGGACATTGTTTGGATGACAAATAATACAGGTTGAAATGATTTGATGAGTCTTCTATATCCGACATACCCTAGAATTACACTTGAGTTTTTAAGCTCTGTCGAACCTTACCTTTCGACTAATTGTGACGATGAGGGGAAGCTTAGCTTTCATTTATTTAATCATGATTATGAGTGGACCTTATTAGATTTTAACAATTGCTTTGGTTTACTTATTGAGGAATCTAGAAATTTTCACAAGTCTTTTAAGAGTATTGCCTTTTGGGAGGCTATTGCGGAATGGGATAAACCTTATGATCCCTCACGTGCTAAGGCCTCCTGTCTCCAAAACCCAGCTCTAGATATTTATGTTGCTGTGATTTGGTATACTAGTATGCCTATTTGATCTCTTTTTCCTATCCATAATTTCACGAAGTGAGAATTATTTTTACTGGAAGAGTTTGAGTATTGACCTAGTTTTAAGATCTATTCACACCATGCTTGACTTTGATGGTTGATGCTTTCGAAAATAATCATAATTCATAGAACCGGACTAGTATTCTTGCTTCCTTGGTGACTTTGCAACAATATTTTAGTTACTGGATAATCTTGGTTCATGTCAACTCATTAGGAAAAATTTAAATCCCGAAAAAAAAGTTCAAAGTGTTTTTCTTATTGCTCATCTAAGAAAAAAGGAAAATAAAATAATTATCGTGAGTGAAAATTAACAAGCTACCCCTTTAAGACCGAGTTAGGTTACTGGGGAAATAATTATTTTATTTCTCTTGATATCAAATATTCCTTTGAGACCTTCTATAGACTTTAAGAGAGATGAACTTTGTGAGTGGCAGGTAAGTGTCTATCGTCGGAGGCATGAAGAACACGATTAGATGATGATTTGAGTAGGCTTGGAGATTGACACTTGAAGAGGTTAGGCCACTTATTGCATTGAGAATGTAAAACTTTTATTTAGGTCACACTCAAATAATTTTTGTATCATGCTCATCAATCAAACTACATGATAGGATTAGATTGATTCACTAGGGATTATGATGCGCTATTTACACACCTAACATCTAGATTTCAGATTTTTCTTGAGCACAAGCAAAGGTTTGAGTCTGGAAGTGTGATGTGTGTAAATTATGCATGTTTATAAACATTGTTTGGCATATATTCTCTTAGTTTTCATGAGCATGGTTTGCATTTGCACACCCTATTTCTATTTGATTTCATTGTTGTTACTTTTTTGGTTCGGAGATATACTCTTTTCTTCGTTTGATTGATATGCGTTTCTGGAGCAAAAACAGAGTATTATTGACATTATAGCGAGAGGTGGAAGCAAGGAACATGCACTGGCCATGTCCCATTACATGGGTGAGTTCCTGCGGGCGAAATTGACAAGAAAATGGAGGCGAAATGAAGATTCTAGCATTCAACATTGGCCGATCATATCTCGTTTATAGATTGTCAGCCTCTCATAGAAGCCAACACGGCGCGATTGTGCCTAAAATGCACGGCCATGCCTCTTCCTAGAGAACCAACAGATTCCCACATAGTTTGGCCGTGTCAAAATGACACGACCATGCCTCGGCTACAAATGCTGGCCTAGGCCAACATGGTGCGGTCATGCCTTTTAGTGTTGGGTTTCGATGCATAATAAATGATAAAATGCAGCGAAAAAGAAACCTACAAATCCATGCGAATTCAAATTAATCGTTTGATATAGAAAGGTTACCTTTTATGAGTAAAACCCCTTTTCAAATATAGCATGATCAACACGTTCGTGCCTCTATGGTATCCACATGAGCACATTGCCGTCGCTCGTCTCACGAACACAATTGGAGTCCCTCACCCCCTCTCATCTCACGAATACGTATTTCTCTCTTTTCCATGCCATAGTTCTAGCTACTATATGTAAGGTGAGATAAAACTCTAACTTCTAGGTTGACATAATCTTACACGATCTTATATGATAAGATTGTATCTTGTGGTTTAATCTCTTTACAAGTCTTATCTAATAAGACCTTTCCATATATACAAAATAAAACCAAGTCTTATATCATAAGACTTTTCCGTATATACAAAATAAAGTTGAATCTTATCTAATAAGACCTTTTCCATATATACAAAATTAAAATGTGGGTATAAAATTATGGGCTTATGATAAAAAGTCTCATATTAATCATATCAGGATTGACTCTTAGGGTTGACACTAATAATCTCCCACTAGCACTAGAGTCATTCACTAAAGTATCGAATACTTAGTGACTTAGTATAAACTCAAATACATATAGGATTAATCCATTAATCCAACAAGTTTTAGGATTCGAACTAAATTTCAGACTTAAACTTATGCCCACTTTATTTTAGTCATACTAAAACAAACTTCAAAATTGATCCGCTCTTTGTGTGTGACCCAATAGGTTCTCGTAACGTTGACAGTGAGTCTAAAATCCCATTTTAAAGACATAAGTCATGAGTGACATCTAGCAAGGCATATGACTACCCAAGTGACGAGAATATCATAGATTTGATGAAACTTGTCTATGACTATTTTATTGTATAACTCAGTTCTTTTGTCCATGATATCTAGATTGATTAACAAGGCATAGATCGTGTCATCCTTTCATCAATCTATGTGTTTCTTGATCTCTAAGTAGACTTAGCCAAATAAGCTCAATAACTCATATTGATTTATTTGAGCATAACCATATATTTTAGTAGTTCTACTTAATCAAGAGGCCTACAGATATCACTTCTATTATATGGAAGGGACAAATTCCATCTACATCACTCACATTCCTCCTCATAACTCAATGCATACCAAGTGAATGATTTTATAATTGACCTTTTTACATATGACGTTTGTTGATACTAAAGTATACAACTCTTTATGCAGGGAACCGTAGTGACTTCAGGTCAAAAAAATATTTATACTAATAGTCACTATGAGAATGTCTATGATACTCATAATAATTCATGAAACATTCTCATGGCGGGTTAATTTAGTACATATTCTCTAATATATACTCATGCGTTAACTGGACATCTTATAACTATGAATTGTGAGATTAAATCATCAGTTAACTTACATGCTAGTATCAATGTATTAATATTGTCCTTACATATTAATACTTGACTAGGAATAATTGAGAGTAGTGTTCTATAGTTCTATAGTTTTTCACAATCAATTCAAATAATTGATATGCTATAGAATATAACCTATCACTCTAGGATATTATTATATTCATTCAAAATTGCACAGATACTAAATAAATATAATAAATACAAATGTTCCCTTTTATTAAAATTATGATACTAAAAAAACATAACAATCATCTCATGATTAACTCTTATGGCTGACACTAACAACCTCTCACTAGTATTAGAGTCAATCACTAAAGTATCTAATATTTAGTGACCTAGTATGACCATCATGCTTCCTCTGTGCCAAAGCCTTGGTCAGTAGTTTTGCAATGTTATCATCTCTCAGTACTCTACATATCTTCATATTGTCTTTATCAATAATATCTTGAATAAGATAGAACCATCGAAGTATGTGTTTGGATCGCTGATGAGACATGAGTTCCTTAGCCTGTGTGCAATTGCCCCATTATTATCACAATAAAGGTCTATTGGGTTATCTATGCTAGGAACCACACAAAGTTCTGTGATAAACTTTTTAATCCAAACAACCTCTCTTGTTGCATTAGAAGAAGCAATATACTTAGCCTCTATAGTAGAATCAACAATTGTATCTTGCTTTGAACTCTTCTAGCTCGCAGCAACACCACTTAAGAAAAACACATATCTTGACTGCGATCTTGAATCATCCTTGTCGGTTTGGAAGCTTACATCATTGTAACCCTTTACAACAAACTTCTCATCACCTCCATATATCAAGAAATAATATTTAGTTCTTCTCAAGTATTTAAGAATATTCTTGATTGTTGTCCAATGACTTTCACCCAGATCTAACTCGTATATGCTCGTCATGCTTAATGCATACGAGACATCAGGACGAGTACATAACATGACATACATGATAGATTCAATAGTAGATGCATAAGGAATCTTATCCATGCAATCTCTCTCCTCTTTAGTAGAGGGACATTGAGACTTTGAAAAGCTCACATCATGTGACATTAACAAGAATACTCTCTTAGAATATTGCATAGCGAAATGATTAAGCACTTTGTCAATATATGTACTCTCACTCAGGCCAAGCAATTTCTTAGATCTATCTCTATAGATATTAATGCCTAAAATATAGGTAGCTTCATCTAAGTCTTTCATTGAAAAATAATTTCCAAGTCAAGTCTTTACAGACTTGAGGATAGGGACATCATTTCCAATGAGAAATATGTCATCTATAAACAAAATAAAAAAAAAGACTATGCTCCCACTAATTCTTTTGTAGACACAACGTTTATCTTCCTTCTTAATGAAATCAAACTCTTTGATTGCATCATTGAATCGAAGATTTTAACTTCTAGAAACTTGCTTTAATCCATAAATGGACTTATGCAATTTACTTACCTTTCTAGAATTCTTTAGATCAACAAAACCCTTAGGTTGTGTCATGTACACATTTTCGAGTAGATTCCCATTAAGGAATACAATTTTGACATCTGTTTGCCAAATCTCATAATCATGGTAAGCTGTAATAGCAAGCAAGGTCTGAATAGACTTAAACATCATAACTGGTGAAAAGGTTTCATCATAGTCTATACCATGAATTTTCTTGAATCCTTTAGCTACCAGTTGCCCTTTAAAGGTATGTACATTATCATCCATTTCAATTTTCATCTTGAAAACCCATTTGCACTCATGAGATTTATCCCTTCAAGTGGATCAACTAAAGTTCATACTTGGTTGGCATACATGGACTCCATTTCAGATCTCATGGCCTCTAACCATTTCTCAGAATCTAGACTAATTATAGCTTCCTGATAGGAAGTAGACTCATTTTGATCAACAAACATTACGTCACTGTGGTCAGACAAGAGAAGATAATATTTCTTAGGTTAACGTGTCCTATTAGATCTACGTAGAGATTGTTCTACTCGAACAGGTTGTTATTCCATAACTTCTTATGGTGCAACAAGTTCATGATCCACAACACCTTATGGTGCCTATTCAGGCTCCATTAAAGTCTTAGTGTTAATTTGTGTATCTCGAATTTCTTCGAGATCTACTTTTCTCCCACTAGTTCCTCTAGAAATAAATTCTCTTTCTACAAAAATATCATTTCTAGCAACAAATACTTTACCTTATATAGGATTGTAAAAGTAATATCCCTTTATTTCTTTAGGATATCCTACAAAATAGCTCTTATCAGATTGGGTCCTAATTTCTCTAAGACTTGACTTCTAACATATGCCTTACAACTCCAAATCTTCATAAAAGATATTTTGGAACTCTTCCCAGTCTATATCTTATATGGTATCTTTGTAACTATCTTAGATGGAACACGGCTAATTGTGAAAGCAATAGTCTCTAAAGCATATCTCTAGAAAGAAGAAGAAAGATTTGTATGTCTCATCATTGATTGTACCTTGTCTAACAAAGTAAGATTCCTCCTTTTTGATACACCATTCCATTGTGGTGTTCCAAGTAGAGTGAGTTGGGAGATGATCCCAAACTCAACTAAATGATCATGAAATTCTTGACTTAGGTATTCACCACCTCGATCTGATCGAAGTACCTTAATACCTTTTCTAAGTTGGTTTTGTACTTCATTCTTGAATTCTTTAAACTTTTCAAAGAATTCTAACTTGTATTTCATTAAATACACATAGTCATATCTACTAAGATTATCAATAAAAGTAATGAAATACTGGTAGTCTCCTCTAACTGTTGTATTGAAAGGACTACATATATCACTATGTATAAGTTCAAACAATTCATTAGCTCATTTGCTTTGTTCACTAAAAAGAGTTTTAGTCATCTTGCCTAATTGACAAGATCCGCATACCTCATATGATTCAAAATTAAATGAGTCCAAAATTCCATCCTATGGAGCTTAGATATGTGCTTCTCATTTATATGACCCAAGCGACATTACCAGAGATATGTTTGATTTAAATCATTAAATTTTAACCATTTTGTATTATGTTATAAACTGAGCATTCAAGGTCTAGAATATAAAGTCCATTCATTAATTGTACACTACAATAGAATATTTCATTTAAATGAATAGAACAACATTTGTTCTTTATTGTAAATGAAAAATCTTTTTTGTCCAAACAAGAAATAGAAATAATGTTTCTAGTTAAAGCAGATACATAATAACAATTCTCAAGTTCTAAAACAAGCCTAGTAGGCAAAGATAAAAAAAATAGGATCCTACAGCTATAGCAACAACTCTTGCTTCATTGCCAACTCGTAGGTCCACTTCGTCCTTTGTCAACGATCTACTCTTTCTTAGATCCTGCACATTAGTACAAATGTAAGAAGCATATTCGGTATCTAATACCCATGATGAAGAAGTAGATAAATTGACTTCAATAATATAAATACCTGAGGCGAAAGTCTGACTTTCTTTTTTCTTCTTCAATTCCTCTAAGTATACTTTGCAGTTCCTCTTCCAATGCTCAGTCTGGCCACAATGGAAGCAGGTTCCTTCCTTAGCCACCCCTCCTTTGAGTTTCAATGCAGGAGACTTTGCCTTGCCTTTGGTTTGGGTCTTACCTTTACCTTTGAGCTTACGTTTTTCTTTATCCTTTTGCACCATCAATATGATGTTAGGTTTGGTCTTCTTAAGATTTTGTTCAGTAGTTCTCAACATGCTTAACAACTCAGGCAAAGTTTTGTCAATTTCATTTATATTGTAATCATGACAAATTGACTATAGTTTTCAGGCAACAATTGTAGAACTAAGTCAGTGACCAACTGTTGGCTTAGTGGAAAGCCTAGTCTGTCGAGGTTCTCAACATATCCTATCATTTCAAGAACATGAGTTCCTACAGAGCTTCCTTTTGTCATCTTGCATGAAAATAAGATCTTTGATACTTCAAACCTCTCATGCCTTTCCTTCTCTTGATAACGTCGCTTTAAATATTCAACCATACCATAAGCATCCATGTTCTTATGTTGTTTCTGAAGCTCAGATTTCATGGTGGCAATTATAAGGCATGATACATCCAATGCATCATCTTGATGCTTTTTATAAGCATCCTTATCATCATGAGAGACATTAGAAGCAAGTGGTTCAGGAATAGGCTGCTCTAGAACATATAGTTTCCCTTCTTGTTTAAGGTCAACCCTCAAATTTCTATACCATTAAGGAAATTAGCTCCATTGAGCTTGTCCTTCTCAAGGATAGATCGTAGTGATAGAGTATGTATATTTGCAGACATGGTAATCTACAACAATAATAAGTGCAGAAATAAGTATCATAAAATAAATTCACTTAATTAAGTCTTTAATTAAATGATTCTAATTGTTGGGGTTGCAAGGTTGCAAACAAAGTCCCACATTGAAAATACATGGGAAAGATCATGGGCTTATGAGGGAAAGATCTCTCCATTGGTATGAGGCCTTTTGGGTAGAGCCCAAGAGCAAAACCATGAGGGCCTAGGCCCAAAG
>JBBUKS010479544.1:0-16789 GCA_038050645.1 Hedychium gardnerianum
AATCATATTGTGGATATTCAGTAGTTGAGTTTAAGATCCAATCAAACACATAAAGAATGTGCATTCAAATAGTGAATCATTTATTTATCTAATAAATCAGTACAAATCATAAGGCAATTAAGACATCTCTCAAATATAACATACTCTAACTTGGTATAATGTCAATCGCCATGGTATCCAATACCACAAGTCTCTACATGACTCTCAAACTTATTTTGAGATAGAGGTTTTGTCAAATGATCCACTAGGTTCCTTTCAGTGGGAATTATCTCAACTTGTATTTCATTCCTACTTATGATCTTCTTGTTTATATGATAGTGGTGAAGCACATGTTTAGATTATTGATGAGACCTAGGTTCCTTGGCCGAATCAATGTCCTCATTGTTATCATAGTAAATTGGTACTATTTTAACAATGCTCAGAACCACATCCAAGTTCAATGACGAACTTCTCGATTCAAATGACTTACATTGCTGTTTCAGAAGCTGTAATGTATTCCTCCTCTGTGGCAGTATCCGCAATGGTTTCTTGCTTGGAACCTTTCCAACTTATTGTGACTCTATTTAAGGTGAATACATATCCAGACTTGAACTTGGAATCATCCTTGTCCGTCTAAAAATTGGTAGCAGTATGCCCACATATAATTATATCACCCCTCCATATACCAAGAACAAATTCTTAGTTCTTCTCAAGTACTAAAGGATTGCCTTGACAGCCACCCATCGGTCCATTGCTGGATCCGATTGATATCTTCTTGTGACACTCATAGTGTACAATATATCGGGCCTCATACATAGCATCACATATATGATTGATCCTATAGTTGATGCATATGTGATCTGACTCATATGAATCCTCTCGTCTCGTGTGCTCAGGCACATAGACTTCGAAAGATGAATCTCATGTCTCATGGGAATATAACCTTTCTAGGATTCTTCTATACTTAACTATTTTAGCACTTTATCAACGTATGTAGACTATAAAAAACTAAGCAATCTTTCTGATATATCTCTATAAATCTTAATCACAAGGATATAGGTTGTTTTTCTCATGTCTTTTCATGGAGAATGGTTTGGACAACCAAACTCTAACTAACTTTAAAACGGGTACATCGTTTCCTATAAATAATATGTCATAAACATATAATACTAGGAACACGACCATGCTCTCACTAACCTTCATGTACATGCAGGGCTTATCTGGATTTTGTGAGAAATCAAACCTTTTCATGACTTCATCAAAATAGATATTCCAACTCCTAGATTCTTGCTTTAGTCCATTTATGGACCGTTGAAGCTTGCATACTTTATTTTGTCAATATATGTGAAACCTTGAGTTGTATCAAATATACATCCTTGAATAGGTTCCCTCTAAGAAAAACTATTTTCACATCCATTTGTCATATCTCATAATCGTAATAAGACGATATTGCAAGGAGTATCCGAATTGATCTAAGCAAGGCTACCGGTGAGAAGGTTTCGTTATAGTCAATACTATATTTCAACGATAGCCTTTCTCCACCAATCTTGCTTTTTGGGTAATTAAATTACCATCTATATCAGTTTTCTTTTTGTAAACCCACTTGAACCCTATAGGCGATAGGTGGGTCCACCAAGTTCCAAACTTGGACGTACATGGAATCCATTTCTAATTTCATAGCTTTCAACCATGGGTCCCTTTCTGAACTTTTCAAAACCTCTTCACAACTAGTAGGCTCCTCATCATCAATGAGTAGCACGTCTCTTGATCCACATAAGAGAAATCCATATTTCTCAGGAATTGGACATGCCCTACTAGATTTACGAAGTAGTAGTGTATCAATAGGTTCAACAATTATCTCATCCCTATGAGCAATAGGCTGTGGGTCTTAATTAGGTTTATCTTCTTTGTTTATTGGACTCACTTGAACTACTCTTAGTTCAACCTTACTCCCACTATTTTCCTACAAGAGAAACTCTTTCTGAGGGATGATGTAATTGGTAACCCCTATTTTCCTTAGGGTAACCAATAAATAGACTCATATCAGAGTTAACATCTAGCTTATCTTATACAGTCATCTTCACATAAGAAGGATAACCCTATATCTTCAAATAAGATAAACGCGATTTCTTACTGGTCCATATCTTATATGGAATAGTAGAGACCGCCTAAGTCGGGACTCTATTTAGCAAGTAAATAGTTGTCTCGAGTGCATAACCCCAAAAGGATTTAGGAAGACTTGCATAATTTATCATTGACCTAACCATGTCTAACAAAGTTCGATTTTGCTCTTTTGACACACCATTATATTATGGCGTGTATGACAGAGTCCTCTGAGACAATATCTCATTGTCCCTAAGATAATCTTGAAACTCTTGGCTTAAGTATTTTCCACCTCAATCCAATGAAAGTATTTTAATACTTTTATCAAGTAGTTTCTCTACTTCATGTCTGAATTCTTTGAACTTTTCAAAGGCCTCGGATTTGTATCTCAATAGATACACATACCCAAATCGTGAATGATCATCGATGAAGGTAATGAAGTAGCTATAACCTCCTCGTGCATGAGTTGACATGAGTTCACATACATCAGTATATATAAGGCTCAATATGTCATTCTCTCATTCACCTTTTACCTTAAAAGGTGACTTAGACATCTTGTCTTTTAAGCATGATTGCATGTATCAAATGAATCAAATTCAAATGATTCCATAATTCCACACTTGTGTATTTCGGACATGTGTATCTTGCTTACATGGCCAAGGCGACAATGCCACATGTATGAAGCTAATTGATTATCTAATTGTCTACTATTCTTTAGCTCACTTATGTCATTACATATATGTGAGACACACCTAGTATCTAATACCTAAGTATTTAAAGAAATAGTATGAGATCCAATCTCGAAGATACCTGAAGGAGATAGGGCATTGGATGACTTTCTCTTCTTCATGGACTTAGATAAATCTTGTCGTTTCTTCTCCAATATCTCATCTTACCATAATGGTAATATAAGCCCTTTGAAGCCAATTCTTCTTTCTTGGCCCAGAGAATAATTCTCAAGTTTCGAAGTCAATCCAAGAAGTTCAGCCTGGTCAGTTTGTTTGTTTCCAATAGTCGAGCACATAAGCAAAAAAAATATTTTTATTCAAATAAACTAAAAATACACAATCGAGAAAATATGAGATAGATGATTTATTTCTAAAGGTAAACAATTTACACATAAATACGAAATCCCACTTATTTATCAAATTTAAGAGTCCTTACTTTGAATTCGGGAGATTGTAGGTTTTCTCTAAGTGTGTTGATATACACTATCGATAAGAACAACCTTGACTTTGGCACAACAAATCATTCTTAGCTCTAGTGGTAGGTATCAAGTATACTGATTACATATCACGTATATGTAACTATCACATTATGCTATCAACTAATTGATATTCGCATAAATATCAAGTTGTTAACACATTAATAAGTATACATCAAATGTATATCACCCAACTTCACTTCTATCCACGTTGACCTTGGCGTTGGCACAACAAATCAATGTTTTAAGTTAAAACTAACCCGTTAATTATGAGATCGTATCTCAATGGTACGAACATATTTAATTTTAGGTGTAGCTTGGCGCTAGTCCAACAACTCAAACTCTGGTTATTACCATATTAACGGAAGGTGTAGACTTTAATATTTAACATAAGGAATTTAGGTCTCATCTATTTTTCATGCATATGTATTATTTACATGACATGCAATAATTACATTTAATCATGGCATAAATTCAAGAATTAATTAATGCATCTATATGACATGATCAATTAATAATGTCATAGTTATCATAATACTATTTATAAATAAAATATCATTAAGAATCTTATTTTCATAAATCAAGTTAATTTTCAAAATTTAATTACATATTTTATAAAGAAAACTATTCCTTATCAAGAAAATCAAATCAATTAGGAAACAATTCCCTAATTTTAAATCTCCTAACTAATTAGTAAATATACAATTAGAATTTCTTAATTAACTCAGAATCTTTCAAAAATGGAATTTTCGAAATTATTTCAGAAAATTTTCTAAAATTAGAATTTCCTAATAAATTAGGAAACTTTCTAAAAATAAAATTTTCTTAATAAATTCAAAATCTTTCCAAATTAAAATTTTCTAATTTATTTACAGAATATTGTCAAAACGAAATTTCCTAAAATATTTCAGAAGCTTTCCAAAATTAAAATTTCCTAACAAGTTAGGAAACTTTCCAAAAATAAAAATTCTTAATAAAATAGAAAAAATTTCCAAAAATTAATCTATGACCAACTACTACTTGTAAAACATTTTTACGATTATGTCAAAGCACGGTCAGACTCTGATACCACTATTGGGGACCTTGATGCAGATGTGTGTGTTGGACATGTTTCATAAACGCCCAGCGGAAGATAAAAATAATTCTAAATTATTACAATACACACATCACATGCATGAAGGATACAATAGTGCCAGACATAACCATAATATAAAATTTTATGAAAATTAAATTAAACTATTTAATCTAGTCGTACATGCGAGTTTGCTACCGAACCTTGTAAAGAGCGTTTGCTAGCCTCGCAAGGCTAGCCTCTTCTGGAATCAACAAGCAACCCTAACAAGGATTGTCTCTACTCATATCCACACCGAGTTATCTTCGAGGCAACTTCGCTAAGTCATGAGTTGTGTCTCCACTTTAGTATTACCCGAAGGTGGAAAACGAAGCGATCTGAGAAAGGGATCACAGTCTGATTTATACCCAACGGCATTTGCAACCATTCGATACAAATCAACCGACAGTTACAACCTTTGTAGCTGCTATTTGGAGGCTCAAACCACGCTGCCCAAAAGTGGCAGCAGGTCTTACGATGATAGGTATTCCGACAGCAACAATTGTTGTCGATGGCTGCCCCTTTTGGGAGGAAGCTTGTTGTTCGCAGTAGTTTTTGGACAGAAACAAGGTGTTAGCCTTGCTTGTCAATAGATCAGCCACCATGCATCGGCGGCACCACCACTATTGGTCAGCAACATGTCCGGTGGCATCAACCTTCAGCTGACAGCTTGGATAGTGGCAGCAACGTTCAACCGACAACTTGGACAGCAGCCAGCTTTTAGCGCCTGCAGTAAGGCGGCAGCAACCAGCATCGACGGCAAGGAGAGCTTTACCCCTTTGGGCAACGGTGGCTTGCCTTGGCTGGCAACAAGGAGAACCTTTCCCCTCTTCCCGGCTATGCAATAGGCAACAGCCTCCCCTTGTTCGGCAGTAGGCTTTCTCAGCGAAGCAGGTTGGTCGGAGCAAGGAGGTAAGCTGACATCTAGGCAGCAGTGGCAGCAATCCTTTTGGCTGGCGGTGGATGGTGACAACAAAAAGAAAGTCCCCTTTTCCTTTTTGTCTAAGCGGAGGTGGAAGATAAGAAAACGTAAGGAGAGAGAGAGAAACTTTTTAAAAAAAATCTAACCTATTAAGTTTAATTGAAATACTCTTATCTTTCTCTCTACACTATATCTATATAGATAGATAGATAGATAGATTCTCTTATTAGGTTTGGATCAAATCCAAACCTGTATCCATTAATCCAAAAACCCAAATCATTATCCTTAAGTTTGGTTCAAGATCAAACCATTCTTGGCTCAAAACCAACCCATTTGATTAAATAACCAAACCACATTTAATTAAAACCAAATCAATTTGGTTTATAATTAAACCAAAGAAGATCCAACTCGTCTTCAAAAGACGTGATCCATCTGTGCTTCCGTTTCGACAAATATATTTTCATATTTTCCCTTTGTCTAGTCTAACAAGACTTAGTCTCTCTTGATCTAAGAATCCAATTCTCAAACTCATTTTATGTCTCTTGGATAAACTCGTAGTGTGTATGACCTTGTAGGTTCTCGATTTATGTTGGTCATCCATAATTAACTATTAACTATGGAATGATCATGAGTGACACCTAGTAGTATATCATGATCCCCAATTAACCAAAAAATAACAATTGATTCTAAAACAGTCAGGACATGGTCTATGTGTCAGTCCCTACTAGGATGACTATGTCACACCTAGTACAAGTAATACTTCCTTGTCTTATGGATTCAAATTACTCAGACATGTGTTCAAGAGTACCATACTCTTGGCATGTATTACTTTAGCCAAATACTTCGAGTAACAATCCTGACAAGTGGCCATAGGGTATATGTCTCCTTATATAAGGAGTGGTGAATCCTCTATTGGCTATCCAATCACCTTCGGGTACTTTGACTTATACCCAATCATCCTGAGTTCACACCTCCACAGAGATGCTTGCTTAAGATGTCGAAGTATAAGTCTCCATGATCAAGATGACTTGAATACCTCAAGTCGAAAGAAACTCGCACTTAAGCTGCAATGAAATCTTCATTAACATATCTATATATAGAGAGAACCATATGAATCTCATGGCATGTCACTTCAATGAACTAGTTACCATTAACTAGCATCCAAGTTTAACTCTCAACATCCCAATATCTCCAGCCAGTGAAGAGCGGCTGCTTGGACAAGCCAAAAAATATAACCCGTGCTAGTCTCATAGAATTGATGATGTCCGAAACTCATCAATTCATTGACTAGGAAATATTTCAATACATTCATAATTACACATGTAGATATGCTTACTAGTTGGGATCCAATCACAAGTTCTCTCATGCTATGATTTGTATTGCGGACATTCAGTAAATGAGTTTAAGATCAAATCATATACATTAATAATGTACACTCAAATAATGAATCTTTATTTATCCAATAAATAGTATATACCATAAGGTGATTGCGTTAGGACACCTCTCAAATATAATAATTACAAAATTCCTAGTGTCCTTGAAGATATGAGGCCAATAGAATCCTGATTGTAGCACCTTTGTTGTAGTTTTCATTGCCCCAGGATGACTTCCATAAGCAAAAAAATGATAGTGATGAAATATATCTTGAACCTCGTCATCTGAAACACATCTCCTATACATGTCATCTGCACATCTTTTATGCAAGAATGGTTCATCCCAAATAAAATATTTAGCATCAGCCAAAAATTTCCTCCTCTATTGATAAGTGTGATCTATGGGTAAGATCCCGCATGTTAAGAAATTTACTAGGTTTACATACCAAGGGGCATCCAAACTTCTAACTACTAAAAGTTGCCCATCGGGAAAAGAATCATTAATCGGTACATCATTACCCTTCTCATCTGCATCACAATGATTCAATCGAGAAAGATGATCAACTACCATATTTTCTAATCATCTTTTATTCTTGATTTTCAGATCAAACTCTTGAAGCAATAATATTCATCGAATGAGTTGGGGCTTTGCATCCTTCTTGTTCAATAAATATCTTATTGCAGCATGATCTGTGTACACCAAATATGACCTGAATTTGTCAAAAGTAAATAACTCCTTTTCTATAGTGGCATAGTTTACTTGAGCATCATCTAGAGTCTTACTTGCATAATGTATGGCATATAACTTTTTGTCTTTTTGTTGTCCCAACACAACTCCAACCGTGAAATTACTAGCATCACACATAATTTCAAAAGGAAGATTCCAATCTAGATCTTGCATTATTGGGGCTATCACCAAGGCTTTCTTTATCCGGTGAAAAGCTTCCAAACATTCAAGGTCAAAATTAAAATCAACATCTTTCAAAAGTAGATTAGTCAAAGGTTTCGAGATTTTGGAAAGTCTTTGATGAACCGACGGTAAAACCTAGCATGCCCAAGGAAACTCCTTACTCTCTTCACATTTATTAGACGAGGTAACCTCTCAATGACTTCAATTTTTGCTTTATCAACTTCAATGTCCCTTTCAGAAATCATATGTCCCAAAAGTATCCCTTCTCTGACTATAAAATGACACTTCTCCCAATTTAAAACCAAATTGACATCTTCACACCTTTGCAAGACTTTAGAAAGATTTGCTAAGCATGAATTGAAACTAGTATCATAAATAGAAAAATTGTCCATAAAAACCATAGTCATCATGCATCTTTGGAAAGTAGCTGAGGCATTACAAAGGACAAAGGCATTCTTTTGTAAGCAAAAGTGTCATATGGATAGTGAATGTAGTCTTTTCTTGATCACTTGAATGAATTAGAATTTGATAGAAACTAGAATATCCATCCAAATAGCAATAGTGTGAATGTTTGACCAATCGCTCTAAGATTTGATCAATTAAAGGTAAGGGGGAATGATCTTTTCTTGTTTCCTTGTTCAGTTTTCTATAATCAATGCACATTCACCACCCTATAACTGTCCTTGTGGGAATTAACTCATTATTCTCATTTTTCACTACCATCATTCCTCCTTTCTTCGGGACCACATGAACTAGGCTCACCCATTCACTATCCAAAATTAGGTAGATCACTCCTGCATCCAACAATTTCAATACCTCCTTCCGAACTACCTCTTTTATATTCAAGTTTAATCATCTTTAATGTTCTACTAAATATTTATAATCATTTTCAAGCAAAATCCTATGCATACACAAAGATAGATTAATGCCTTTTATATCCTCAATAGTATATCCCAGGACTTTTCTATGTACTCCGAGTTCCCCAAGTAACTTCTGTGTTTCTGACTCATTCAAATAAGCATTTACAATCACTGGCTATGTGAAACTTGGTATGAGAAATTCATTCCTAAGATTTGAAGGGAGTTTCTTCAATTCAACAAGAGGAGCTTTTACCATCCTTTCTCCATTTTGCTTTTACACTTCCTAATCCTAGAATCTAGAGAACTACACACAAGAGGAGTTAAAACCAAAATACATTAAATCTAAGCAATTACAATTCTTAACAAAGAGTAGAGAGAAGAAAAAGCTTAGCGAGATGAGTTTTTGGTATCTTCAAATAATCTCCAAACTCCAATCGGTGGACAATTCATTGTGGCTCCTTGGATGGTGACTCTAGGGTTTTCCTTAGGAGAAAAACCTCCTCCATGGAAGGGGGACTAAGCACTAATACCCAGATGACCCTTCATTATTTTTATAGCTTCCCAAATCTATTGGACCACCTAAATCGTCGAGGCTCCACCAAAATGAGGATTTTGGCCTTTGGAGTAGGTTTTCTCAAGTGGGAGTGTCTGGCTCAATTGCTGGATCTGGGCAGACATGGTTGTACCTGATAAACATGACCTGGGCATGTTGTCTTTAGTGAAGGAAACACGGCCATGCCAAAGGCACAATCGTGGTTGTTGGGCTTCAGGAGAGGTACGACCGTGCTTGCGAGGCTTGGTCGGGGCATGTTGAGTGATGGAAGCTCCATTTCTTCTCCATTCTTTGGTTACCTTCGCCCGGAGGAACACACCCATGTCATGGGATACATATAGAGTGTGTTACATACTGTAGTTTCTCGTTCCAAAGCTTAAATGACTCTGTTTTTGTCCCAAAAAGCATCCTATCAATGAAAACATGCAAAGAGTAGATCTCCGAATGAAAAGAGTAAAATCAATTAAAAAATTACAAAGAAGATGTACATATGTAAAATTTGCTCGTGAAATGACATAGAATGTATGTTAAACATTGCTAAAAATCATGTAGGAAACACACACATCATACCCACAGACTTAAAATTTTGCTTGTCTTGAAGCAAAACCTGCAATCTATACTTATGTGTGTGAATAATGAATCATAATCCCTAGTGAAGTTGTCTAATCCTATCATGTAGTTTCATTAATAAGAAAGATAACCAAATTATTTTATTGTGACCTAACTGAAAGTTCTCTATGTTCAATGCAAAGAGTGGCTGAACTTCTTCTAGTTTTAACTTCCAATCTTAGTCAAGTCGTCATCTAACTATGTTCCTAATACTTTTGGTGATAGACACTTACTTGTCACACGCAAGGTTCTTCCCCTTCAAAAGTGCTATGCACTATCTACACAAGGTCTCAAAGGATTTCTCGATATCAAGAGAACATAACAGTTATTTCACCAATAAGCTAATTTGGTCTCAAAAGGGTACCTTGTTAGTTTCCATTCATGATAACTATATTTTTTAATCCCTTTTTTCTATCTTTTTATTTCTTTCACAATGTGCAATGCTTGAGATGTTTTCCTTTTTCATCATGATCTTTTTCTCTAGGATTTGAATTTTTTCCAATGAGTATCATGATCTGAGTTCATCCAGTAACTAAAATACAGTTGAAATGCCACTTAGGAAACAAAAGTACTAATCCAATTCTATGAATCATGACTATTTTTAAATGTATCGACTATTAAAATCAAGCATAAGTGTAAGAGATCCTAAACAACGACGTGCATAGATTATATATGTTTTTAGGCGTTATTTGTTGCACATCTACTTGTATTTCACTTAGCAAGATCTATATTATCATACCCTATTTTATTATATTGTCATGCTTTTACTCCTTTAATTTGGTGATCTGCTCTCTTTGTATTTTTATTGATAGGATACAATTTGGAGCTAAAATGGAGCAAAATAGACATCGAAGAAAGCTTGGGGAGCAAATCCAGCAAGCATGATCGTGACTCTTGAAGGCACAGTCGTGCCTTCATTGGGCAAGACATGGTCGTACCTCACAAGCACAGCTATGTCTCCTAAAGAACCTAAGCCAGCTTTTCTGCAAGCCCCACAACACGGCTGTGCCTCTTCAAAAGCCCTCCTCAACATTTCTAGAAGCTCACACAAGCAGGTCATGTCCAAAGGCATGACAATGCCTCTTTTCCAATCCTTCCACTCGAAGAATCCAACAACAATCATGGTTAGGCCATGCCTAAAGGCATGCCTAGGATTTGCTAAAGGAACAACCAGATCTTCCATTACTCATTTCCCATGGCCAGGCCGTGCCCAAGGGGCACGACCGTGTCTTTTTCCTAGAGTTTCCATGGCACGATCATGCCTCATAGGCATGGTCGTGCGGCGAGGTGACTAGGCCGTGGGACCTATAAAAAGGAAAGATCCCCTTTTCAAAGGGTGGAAAGGTTTCCCCTTCAAGGGAACCTACAAGGTCCATTTCCAAGTTGATTTCAACGATTAGTCCACCTCCGGAGTAAGGAATTCATCCAAGAAGACCGACAAAGCGTTGATAAGCATCTCATCCTCTCTTATCTCATTGGGATTGTAAGAATGCTTCTCTTCTTATCTCTTGTTTGTATTCTTCTTTCTATGGAGTAGATTTCCTAGATTCTATGATTTAAGGAGTAATTGTGATGTGATGTTAATATATTGACTATGGATTTACCAATTTCCTTATTCTATGAAATGTTTATGACTTGTTCCATGTGTGTGATACCTTGTTTATGTTTGATTGAATGTGTTTGTAGAATATATGCATGTGGATGTGAATAATTAGTCATCATGTAGAGAGGAGACTTTAGATTGTATGTCCGGGGAGCCCTTAGTAATAAAGGGTTGCCTAAACTAGACTTTCTGGAGTTATTGCCTTGAAATGAGGACTAATTCTCCATAAGGGATTAGCTAATTAGTGTTTAATGATTTTTCACAAATTTAATGTTAGAAAGTGACTTATGTAATCTAGACCATATGCCTGAGGAGCCCTTAGTGACAGAGGGTTACCTTAATAAGACTTTCTATGTTATCTCTTCTACTTAATAGTATTGAATGGAAATGGTGTAAATACTCTGGTGTGATCTTCGCGGGTTCATAATGGTAATTTTGTTAGAATCCCTACGAGAATGTAAACATAGAGGTAGGGAGATGAACAATCCATAGAATCATCAACTAGCATCATAATAAAACCTAAGCCCTAGGATCGCCTTTCCCAAACCATCTCCTCTCTTAACAACCAACCTCTCTCATCTTGGACCTCTCAACCTCTCTCTCTCTCTCTTAACTTCTAGTTCACAAGCTTTTAAACCAACTTTTGATTGTTTAGATAACTTATTTCGTTGACTCACTAGTGCTTAGTCAACAGTCCCTAAGGATCGATATTTTTTATTACTTGACGACTTAGCTGTGCACTTACGGTTAGACAACAAATAATTAAGCCAACGCCAAAACTCATACAACAAAAACATGCTCAATTCATGCTACTACTGATAGAAGAAAATAAATCACTAAATATACTATCATACTATCACAACAACATAGAAGCCTAGAGTCAATCGTGCTAATGTCATGCTATAAGGAACAAGCAAACGAAACAATGCATGATGACATATGACATGTAAGCATGATATGATGCAACAAAAGAAAATTTTATGATGTAAAAAGAAACATGATGAAACTAACAGAGACTAACTAACAAACACCCCGCCCCCCAAGACTTGAACTTTTCATTATCCTCAATGATTACAAAATATATTACAGAGGAGATGGGAAAAAGAGGAAAGTTAGGAAGGTTATCAAGTGATGTGTGTCAAGTGTATACGTCATTCCACCACCAATTTTACTCCTCCATTTAGCAATCACACTCCTCTCTAATGGTAGAGAAGGTAATCATTATCTCTGAAAAATTATACGCCAAATGCCCAGCAAAAGAAATACAAAAAGAAAAGAATATCTAGATGTGGTAAATCATGCGGATGGGTAGGTGGGGGTTCAGGAGATGGGGTAAATTGTACTTATGAAGCTTATAGTAAAAGTCACCATCCCTAACAATCATATATATAGCAATGCAATCTTCCATATCTATCCCCAAGCTACCTCTAGCTTCCTCAAGTCATAATCAAATCATAATCAAAGGCTCGGGCTATGGTGGTGATCAATCCTCAAATGGCAATATTCCTCGACTATAAGGTAATTTAAAAATCAAATCCAAATCCCTCTAAGGTTATATGATGATCATTGTTAAACAATCCAAGGGTAATTCGACCTTCTTGACATCCTATACCTTGTAAAATATTAAGCTCCAATGAATTCAAGAAAACTTCAACAGTAATCCTAAGATAAGTAGGATACATCATACTCATCAATTTGTTCCATCCTACTCGACTTAACATTCAACCAATATCATCCCTAAGGCTTAGACTAGTCAAAACATGATCGCCTAAATATTGGTTATTGACATTTTCCTCAAATCAAGTTTATCACAATGAGTTATATGATTATCAATCCCGAAAATAATAAATCCTAGGGAATTAAAATTGTTACCCTTGTCATGTGCTTTGTCCTTGCCTTTGTTGTGCGAGCTTGATCCCTTCTTGCATTGTTTGAACATCTTTATCCTAAACAAATGTCTTCTAGACTTCTCAAAGGTCTATTAAATGGCATTTTTAGGTCTAAAACTGGGTCATTTCAGATTGAATCTAGTACTAAATTGTAGATTTTCGAAAGTTCTTTGATTTGAGTGGTTGTACACCCATTGGATCATCCCGGATCAAAAAATTTGGCCATTTGAAAATTAGTCTGCAGTGAGACATGACCATGTTTAAATCTATTTGTGGGACACAGCCATGCCTGGATGTTGCATGTTGTTTTGACATTTTTGCAGCCCAAAAAGTGTCACGGTCATGTCTCTCGACATAGCTTACTCGTGAACATCAATGGAAAGCTCACCACAACTATGGCGGTTGTCACGACAAGCTTGTGGATCCCTAAAATTAAACAAAATAAAAAGTTAAAACTATGAAACAAAAAGAAAGAAAAAAAATGTGGGTTACCTCCTAAGAAGCGCGTGTTTATGGTCATAAGCTCGACCCCTGTCAGTCTCAATCGAGAGCGCATGGTTTTAGGTGGTCGTGCTCCCTTATCCTCTATTTAGGTTCCTTAAAAGAATATCCTTTGAATCTTTCTCATGCTAGAACAAGATACTTTCTTACTCTCCTATTGCTAGCTCTTGTCCCTTTACCAAATATTCTTGATCTCAAAGGTTTGTCATATCTCTTAAGCCTTGCTAATAGAGGAACAAGGTACTTGCTTGCTCTGCCTCTTTATCCTTTATAGAATACGCTCAATTTCATAGGATTGTCAAGAGGTCATCCATCTGATTTGCCCACTAAAAAGAGTCCAACATCAGTTAATATGGCTTCGAAGGCAGCTCACGGAAACTTTTCTAGAATCTTGAGGGTTGGAGGTAACTTAATTAAAGCAAGACACTCCTCTTTCAAAGTCTTGATTTCTT
The DNA here is from genome assembly GCA_038050645.1 of Hedychium gardnerianum. Lineage (NCBI taxonomy): Eukaryota > Viridiplantae > Streptophyta > Magnoliopsida > Zingiberales > Zingiberaceae > Hedychium > Hedychium gardnerianum. Next base: position 14,070 of record JBBUKS010479544.1, read on the forward strand.
GTTTCCCAAATTCCTCTTCAAACGATGTTTGAGTAGCTTCTAAATCTTAACTTCTTGTGTTTAAGACATTTTTTTCCAAAAGGTCAAGAGTTTAAGATTCCTCATCCATCTCAATTATAACAAAATTTGCAACCTAACTGAATTTTCAACTTCTTCAAGTGATGTCTCTGTGACTTCATCCTCCGTGCTCATCTTAACTCCTCCAAAGCATAACAATATTCAATAGAGTTTATCTCAGTCAAAATGTAAGTCTGTTTGGAGATTCTAAAGGATAAGTAAACTAAGAATCTTTAGTTTCCAACATCTCATGGTTGTTAATTGAGTTATCGAACTGCCTCTCGATCCATTCGATTATGTCCATCTTAGCTTGCTATCATAGTTTTGTCCTGACCAATATATTGAGGAAACGGTACCGATGGCTTATAGGACCTAGTCTGAGTGGTGGTATCTACTCTCTTTGATTCTTTTGTTGGTCATGGTGAAAGCTCGTCAAGTTGTGAATTAGATTTGTCACAACAAAAAAAAATTCTTAAGGTTTTGAGAGATATGTGTGGAGCTCTAATGAATTGTGAAGTCAATCTCTCTATCTTAGCATCTAACTGTTTGAACCCCTCATTTTGTAACTTGATGACATTCTTTATCATATTCTCAAAATTCCCGAATGGTTGCAACGACTCTTGTTTGACATTTAAATTGACATCCAAGGCTTGCACTTTTGGGATTCTTTGTGAAGATAACATCGAACTTTCATTTGACCATTTGTGTAAGTTTAGTGCCATGTTATCAATAAAGTTGTATGTTTTATTCAAACTTTTATTCATCAAAGAACCTCCTGTAGCTAAATCCAATAAAGTCTTTGTGGAGTTTGATACACCAGTGTAGAACATGTGGATGATTAGCCATTTTTCCAACCCATGATGGGGGAATTTATAAAACAACTCCTTAAATCTACCCCAAGCTTCAAACAATGATTCTCCATCTATTTGCGCAAAACTCATGATTTGATTCCTCGGATTTACTGTCTTGCTAGGTGGAAAGTATTTGTTCAGAAAACACAACTCTAGATTTTCCCATGTTATGATCCTCTCCGGTGTAAGAGAATACCACCAAACCATAGCTTTATCTTTTAGAGAGTAAGGGAATCCTCATAGCCTTATAGCATCTATCAAAATACCTTTATAGAATATGGTATTGCAATAATCCAGAAAGTCATCTATGTGTAGATATGGGTCATCTGAAGGTGCGCCTCCGAATTGGTTTCGTTGTATCAAGGTGACTAATGTTGGACTGAACTCAAAATTTTCAGCATGAATTGGAGGCCTGACGATGCTAGACTTCAGTTTTCTAGTAGTGGGTGCAACATAGTCTCCTAGGAGTTTGTTATTGTCATCAACGCCTATTGTGTCCAACAAACTAGCTAAACCAAAAGCCATAGTGTGGTCTTTCATGGTTACTGCTTAAGTTTGCATTGCTTTTGATTGCTTTTGCAAGTTCCTTCTTCGATGGAATGTCCTATCAATTCCAAAATCAACATGAAGAAGATTTCTTCAAAGGTTAGATCTTTTGCATAAAAGAGAAACAATCACAATCACCTGCAAATTAGAGTTATTAGAAAAATAGAAATGTTGAATTTCAGAAAAAGTAAGAAAATGCAAAATTGTAAGCAATAATAAAAGAAATCTAGATTAACAAAACCACTAATAAATAAATATTAATCTAAACATTCCCTGGTAATGGCGCCAAAAACTTGATGTGTCAAATCCGCAAGTGCACAATTGTTATCAAATAATAAAATATCGATTCCATAAGGACTGTGGATTAAGTATTGATTGAGATTGTAAAACTAGTTATCTAATGAATCAAAGTTGTGTCAAGTTTAAGAGATAGAGAGAGTTGAGAGCAAGTGAATGGTTGAGAGAAAAATATGAATTGGGGGAAACGATTCTAGGACTTCGATTTAGCTACGATGGTTGTTGACATTTGTTGAGCGTTAATCATGCATGTTTCTTAGCATTGTTTAGCATACATTCTGTTGTATTTCATGAGCATATTTTACATACATACATCTTTTTTCTATTATTTTCATTACTTTTACTCTTCTTGTTAGGAGGACTGCTCTTTGCATGTTTTGTTGATAGGACACAAATATGGAGCAGAATTACAGCATAAAACCCTTGGAACATGGAGTTGGAGTAAGTAGCGCACTCTAGCCATGTACCATGACACGGGCATGTTCCTTCGGACGAATTCAAATGCATAAAGGAGTGAAAAACAGGTTTGTCGTGCCTACCACGGCCATGCCCCTTAGCATGATCGTGCCATTCTCCATAGAAACCTCCCGATTCTAGCAAATTCGACTAACACGGCAGTGCCCCTAGCATGATCGTGTCACTCTGACCCAAATAGTGGACCAAACTTTGAACGAGTATAACTTTTAGCTTGGTTCAATCCATGGAGCCTACTATAGGATCGAAAGAATCGCTAGGGGGGAATAGCTCATGTCACTTTTTCACTTTTTCGGTAACCACAAGAGATAACACAATGGAGATAAAATAAACAAACACAAAGCTTGTTGGGTTTTATCGAGCCGCAAAAACCGCTTTTGCGTGCGGAAACCTCGAAGCCCCATGACATGAAGAATCTGTGCGAAACAAAATTGCTTGTACATGCTTTAAAACCTTTAGATCTACACTAGATCTACGAGATAAGAACTTTACCCT
>JBBUKS010479581.1:0-16786 GCA_038050645.1 Hedychium gardnerianum
TAAACATCTCTTTTGTTTGAATCTATAGAGTTTGCATGTTTTCTATTTGATGAAATGCTTGTTTATGGTCTGGATCTCTTGATTTAACATAATCTTGATGCTAACCCCACAAGATTCATATCCCATGAGGATTTGGGGAATGACTGAAAGGAGAGCCCAATCCTCCGACCCGTAGAAACCCGAGACGTGGAGAGTCGACTACGAAAGTAGATCAATATGCCACGAGGAGTAATAGATTGTCTTAGATCTTAACTGATCAATTCCAATTTATAACCATACAGTAAGAGTAGACAACTTGGGGGTTGTGGGATCATGTGATAGGGATCTTCTTAGGAAAGCAACCCTTCAACTCTATCACTTTGAAGGTAGAGGACAATTGGGAATGAAATATCGGTGTAGTTTCAAAAGTTCACATCGGATACATAGGATAGTCTATCTACATAAATAACCATTGAGGATAGGAAACCAAACATAGATTAGGTGTTTATAATCATTGAGGTAAAACCGAAGTCCTAGAATCATTTCCATCAATCAATTCACTCTCTCGTTTACCTTCTCTCTCTCGATGATCTTGCTCACTCTCTCTTTCTCTCTCAAATTATCTCTCTCTTTCTCTCTCAAATTATCTCTCTCTTTCTCTTAAGTCTTCGTTCGTAACCTCAACAACCCTTGATTGTCTAGATAACTAGCTTCACGAACTCAATTAGTGTTTAATCAATAGTCTCTGTGGATCGATATTTTATTACTTGACGACACACCATGCACTTGTGGTTTGCACACATCACTAGTTGAGGTTGCTAACGAAAAAGGTAAAACTCTCCTCTTTTGCTTCTTACTCCCTATCTTATCTTCTCTATTTTTCTCAACAATAGTCTTCTTTTTATTTTTTCTAATGAACAACCTTTTACAAACAGCTCTTTTTCCCCTTTGTCCAACCACAACAAGAGAAGTTATTTCTTTCTTCTTTCCTGTTTCATTAATTATGGAGAGTTGTAAAATATAAATTTTATTTTATTATGTTGCTAGTTAGGATAATTATTTAGATCGGAATGGAGGTCTTATACATAGGAATACTAAATATCATGAGGAAGCGATATCACAAATAATTCTTCGACTTTGAATAATAGATAAGCTCTAAAGATTGACGAATCACCGTTTCAACTAGAACCAAAAGCCAAGGTCAAAAATTTTGAATTTAAGTTTATTTTCAACTTCTTAAATTCGAAATTTAAGCTTTTGGATTGTGAAAATCAACCTATACTAATGTTTGGAATTTTTGAAAATTGCTCCCTCTAGTTTGAAATCCTAGCTATATCAGAGGATCAAATATCCTCCCTATTAATAATTTTCTTTATTTCATTTAACAATTGGCATTTATCATCAAACCATAACACGTTTAATTTACGAATTTGAAAAGCATCCAACAGTTGTCATATGTTTAAAATTTTTATCATCCACCATCAACTGGCACAAGTGGCTAAAATTTTTACCAAGTTTGATAGAGAAAAAAAAATAACACCTTAGGAATATATCATGCTGAAGGTACAGAAAAAGGAACTAAAAACTAAATGGAGTCAAATAAAAACAACTCAGTTTAGTTGACTAGCTACTTCCACTAGTTCCAAAATAGAACAAGAATAAGCGGATGCAATTATTCTGAGCATTTGAATTTATTCAAAAAGGGAATTACAACAACCCTCTCAAACTATCACAGGGATATGAAGTTGAGGGATGGTTACAAAGAAACTAGCACTCTTAGTTCAGGCTAATGGGTAAAAATGAGAAAAGATCTACATTATCAATGTGTAGGAGCAGCAGTAGTACAATCCAAACATTTTTCACCCTGCAAAGAGAGAATCAAGCACCATTGGCATTCACAAGTCAAGTGGACACAAGAACAAGAAAAGATGTATACGAAAAGTTAAAAGCCTGATGGATAGTCTCATCCAAAAAAACATGAGCCAACATAAAACAATCTTATTTATTTACTTCCCTCTAATGCAAAATAAAAGAATACTACCACAGCAAGAAATTACGAATTTTAATTGGCTGAGATCTGCTACATATATTTTTATCAACAGTAATCGTACACAAGATTATCATTCATCATACTGTCAACTACCATCATTCAATAAAAAAATATTAACATAATATCCAAAAAAAATATAATTCAACAGAAAAAGATTAAACATTTGTAGACTACTCCTAATTTAGTCATATTTAAACATCATCATCCAAAAAGCAAATTAGATCAATTTCAACTCTGAACTGAATGTAAATTTTTTCATCACTTGACATTGTGGTGTTCTGCAAAAATTCAAAATAATAAAGAAAAATATAAATAATTGACCCAATAGTTCAATTTCAGTATCAAATTTTTTAAAAAATAAATTGTATTAAAAACTTGCCCATCAATATCAATAGTATCCTCATCATATTCAACTAAAGAGTAATATGCTTCTGTTTCTTGTGAACTTGTAGCTACAAAATTCAATGAAGAAGACAAATCATTATTGTAGATTATAAAAGAAGAATATTTCGTTCAAAAACAAGAAAAACTAATTTGCAATTTATATTACTTGTTTCTCATTCCATAACCAATTTTGAGTGCACATCAATACTTCTATAGTTTTCTGATGAAGCCTGCTTCTATGAGGACTCACCAATCTGCCACCTATACAAAATGTAGATTATGAAGCCATGGCTGATATTGGAATAGCAAGCAAATCTCGCGCCATCCTCATCAAAGTGGGATACTTTATTCTAGTGGTCTTCCACCACTCCAATATGTCAAATTCCACATTTTCTCGGCAGCACTTTATCTTCCAAATAATGATCTAGTTTAATGTCACACTAAGTGCTACTTATTTATCAAAACTATACAAAAATATCATCAATACTTGTATTCAATCTAGTCTCCATTGATCTTTTTTCAACACTAGCATGACCATTATTATCTGTGTACTCCTCAAGCAAATCATAACACAGTTTTTGAATCCTTCTAATAGGTTCTATAAAGTCAATCTCTCCATGTGTTCTTTTGAAACAATACTCCACCGACTTTGTCTTATATCTTGGACTTAAAATAGTAGCTATTCCCATAACTCCATGAATATCAGACTAATATTTCTCAAATTTGGAAAGAATCCGTTCAACCATAGAAGAAATAACCTTATTAGGAGATGTGCCCGACTTTAGCAATGAAGCTTTAATTTCACAAACCTTAGGAAAAAAAATATTTGTTGTGGGATACTTTCTTCCAAAACATATTTCAATCACAGAATAAAAGACTTTCAACATTTGAGAGACCTCTTTTGCTAACAACCACTTCTCATCTGTTGGGAAACATTTATATGATGAATCATGAAATCTCATATAAGCAAACACATCTTTAAAAGATATAGCAGTTATGAGAATCAAATATGTTGAGTTCCAACGAGTTTTACAATCAAGCACTAATATTTTAGCATTCATATTGCATACTACAGTCTGTGCCACATCATCAAACTTTTGCTCTCTTTTAGAAGATGCTCTTCAATATGTGACACTTTCACGAATTTTTTCAACACTAGGTGCAATGACATCCAAACCATCTTGGACAACTAATGTATATATGTAAATATATTTTAATTGAAATTATAAAAAAAGTGTGAAAAATATTACATATTTGAGTGATGAACAGAAAATATACCTCAAAATGCGACTTTGCAAAGTCCAATTATCATAATATGAAATGGGCTGTCAAAGCCAAAAATCCATTCCTCTAATTAGATGTAGTATATATGTCGATGGTTAAAGCAATCCTGCCTTTATTAGATTCCAACAAGGTCAATACTTTTGCCTGTTCATAGTCATACATTTTCAATATATCACTCTTGATGGTATTGCAACATGAAACCTTGAATAAAGGCTGAAGATTTGCTAAAAGCTTACGAAATCCATGATGATCCACTATTGTCAATGGATACTCATGTAAAATTATCATTTCAGCAAGAATACACCTGGATGTTTCTTGGTCAAATTGAAAGCCTTTAATAGCAAAATCTCCCTTGTTTTGCTCTTTAATTAGTATTTTCTGCTTTATATCACTAATAGTTCATCTTGGACAAATTTTGAAATGATCACGCAAGTGTGTTGTCCCATATTTACTATTATCAGAAAGGGATTTCTTGTCGTAATTGCAAATTGCCTGATCTATTCCTTTAATTTTCTTTCTTTCAAAATGATTTCAAACCGCAGATGTTAACTTTCTCTTTCTTGTTGCACTAGGAGAGGCATCAACAACATATGTTGTATTTTGTGGAACTTGTGGAACCTCATGATTTGTTGGAGTTGTTGGAACTTCATTTTCTATTGTAAGATTTGTTAGATCCATTTTATAGACTAGAAAATGGTGTCATAATGTAGGTTAAAAAAAAGAAAAGACAACATAAAATAAAATAAAATAACATAGAGAAAACAACAATGACTTTCTAGTTCAAACTTCAGATAAATGAAAATAAAGATTAGAAATATCATTAACCCTTTCTCATTTTTGGACTCTTGTCTTCAAATTAATAAGATTAAGAAGTCTAAACCCTAAAACCCTAAGTCAAAATCAGAAAAAAGTAAATAATGACTAATACCTTGAAATTGGGATTTCAAGGTCTCTATTGGAAATTAGGATTTCACCTTCTTTTCATCCAAAAATGCTTAGTTATAGGTTTGAAAATGGACAAGGAGGTGGCGACGTTGGTTGAGATGAAGAAGAGAAAGCACAGACTTCATTTTGGGAAAATGAGGGGAGAAGCCGAGAGCAAATATTAGATTTATCTATTTTTATTCTTTCTTTAATTATATATATATATAATCGGGTATTTGGGTCGGGTACGGGTCGAATTTTACTAGATCCGCCTCCATACCCAAACCCGAAAATCCCCATACCCGATTAAAAAATCGCTCCATACCCTCCTTCCTTCGGGGCGGGTATAGGATCCTCCATCGGGATTGGAGAAAATTGTCATCCCTATCTCTAGGCATTGACTTTTATAGTGTCTGATCTGCTTGCACTTGAAACACATGAAGAACTCCTTCCTTTTCTGAACTCCTAGCATCAGTTCCTCTTTTTTTCCTTCAGTTGTGTGGATCGACTCTTATAAGTAAGACACTTATTTTTATTGTGCCCTCTTTCACTGCACTTAAAACATGTTATATGAACTTTAAATTTTGAATTTATAATTTTCCTTTTGAATCCTTGTTAGGATTCTTCTCCTTGGCCATTGGTGTCTCAAATTCGGGTTTGACTTGATCTTCTAGCTTCAATTAGCCCTCATGAAGCTTAATTATCTGGATCCAAAGCACATGGGCATTCTTGTATTTTTCCTAATATACATACAATTTTATTAGATAAAATTTTTAAAATTAAATCTATCACCTTGGTATTTGCTTCTGAGTCTCGAGAAGACTTTTTCAATGTCATCCAATTGTTGAGGCTACCACTCAATACAAATCATTCCATTGCCCGCCTCTAGTAATTGAAATCGTCTTGCTCGTATGGTGGAGGTTTGAAGATGTTCCGGCCAAGCTTACTTCACGCTCCATTTTCTCTCTATCCCACTAGCTCTCTTGGCGGTCAGTCCAATCAAGAGCCCACTTGGCTCTGATATCAATTATAGGACCGAAAAGAGAACTAGAGAGGGTGAATAGTGCTCATTTTTCTTTTGCTTCATGTTCTTTCTTATCTGTCAGAGTTAGTTTATGTAGCGGAATAATACAATAATAAAAGAAGAAAAGACACGAGGAGTTTTACTTGGCTCACACCTCCATGGTGCTACGTCCAAGGCCTATGCACTCATGTGAGTTCATCATTCTTTTCTCGTCTTCAAAAATATTCCCAAGACGGAGAAACCGCTTACACTTTAAGTACAAGTACAAATAAGGAAAGCAGTGCACATATAAAGTATAATACAAACAAAATATTGTTGATCTAGTTCAGAAGTCCTGAGTGTCGCGACACCTCTCCTAACGCTTTCTTGATAGCACAAGTAGAATGTTGAAGGCCTTTTTTTGACTATAGAGCGGGAGGATTGAATAATGTTTGATACTGAGCTTCTACATTCGAGCCTCTTTTTATATGACTTTATCGGTCAACTGATCCTCTCTTTCGGTTGATTAATAAAGATCTGATCGTGCCGAATCATCGCTTGATTTTTTTTTTCTTGTTTGGCTTGTTTGGTCGACTAATCATCTGGGTTCAATCAATCGAACCACAATGTCATCCAATTTTGCATCTAGGTTCATGATCGGATCAGATCGGATCCCCATGCAATCTGATTTTTCAGTCGACTAATCCTCAAGATCGATTGACTGATCTTCCAGTTTCTTTCGTTGGCCAAATCACATCATGCCTGATCATTGATTGAATCTAGGTTTAATCTTCTGATCCAAAGTATTGGTCGATCAATTCTATTCTTTCCTTCCGAAGTCGGATCATATCCAACTCGACCTTATCTTTGGTAACCGGTCGATCTAACCTCTCTTTCGGTTGATCGAACCATCTGATCGACCAGAAGGTGATTTGATCAACCAAAAACCATATCTCCTCCACCACCATGCATTCCACCCGACTATGTCTTTTCCTTGCCCAATTTGAGTCTCCATCAGTTGCGCCCCCTAAAATCATGTTGATGACTCCTCGTGCGAGATGATTACTCACTTGGTTACCTCCCAGTCTCCTTTCCTGAGGGCTCAGTCTCTTCATAGCTAGTTGAGTTTGTGTAGGTACTCGGGGCCAAGATGGGTGTTGATAGACTATAGTGGCTACCAGCATGACCCGTACTTGTGGATGGATACCAACAATCCTTTCGATCTCCATACCCAACTTTTGACAATTATTAGCATCATGTCCATACTCCCAATGGAAAGAACAAAAAGTGACCGTCCTAGGGCGGTGTGGTCCTTGCTCGGACCTGAACAATTTCCTCAACACCCAATACTCGTCACAAACCTGGATTGCTTATTCTTTAGTTACCCATAATGGAGTAAGATATACTTGATACCTAGGTCGCACGGGTTGTGCGGTCAGCACAGGTGGAGTAAGTGGCACTTGAAACTTGTAGTTCGGGCGACACTCTCTTCCCGCTCCTTCAGAAGTTCTGGTTCTCCATTGCTCTTGTCTAGCTTTCTGCGCCTGCTCCATGTTAATATATCTTTCCGCTTGGGCAAGGAGTTTATCATAGTTGCGCAGTGGCGGTTTCTTAGCCAAAGACCTAAAAAGTCTCCATCCTGCAGGCCTTGTGAGAAGGCCTCCATCAAGATTTCTGGTGTCACCAAAGGTACCTCCAGTACAACTCAGGTAAATCGCTGTAAATATTCCTAGAGAGGCTCTTGTTGTTTTTGTTTCAAGTTAAAGAGACTCAAAAGTGTAGGCGGATACCTCTTGGAGCTTGAGAAGAGGCATAAAAAATAATGCGGCAAAATCATCAAATGACTAGATCAAATCCTGACGTAAGGTATTAAACCATTATTGTGCAAGTCCAACAAGGGTCGTAAGGAAAACCCGACATTTAACTCCTCAGGGTACTAGTGGAGAAGAGTCGCATTCTCAAAATGACACAACTGTTCTTTAGGATTAGTTGTGTCATTATAATCATGTATCTAAGGTAGTCGAAAGTTGACCGACAACCTTTCCTCCAAGATAGCAACTAAGAATGGCATCTGGCAGGTCACAATCCTTTTTAACAATGGTCTAACCAGACTGGCCGACGTCGCTTGGCTTGAGAAGTGATAGCTACTGCCTTCGAGCTTTGAACCAAAGGTTCAGCCTCTGGAGCGGCCTCTGTTGGCGCTCCTACATATTCTCTGAAGGGCATGGTCGGACCACATTTGAGTGCTTCATCGATTCTAGTGGTGATGAAATGCGTCAATTATCCCCATGAGATGGGGCTTCTTGTTGTCTCTACTACTGCGGGAAGAGAAGACTGTCTCTGCTCTTCCGAATCCTCCATGTGTGAATCTACTATTGTTCTCCATGTGCCTACCATCCTCATGCCTTATTCCCCATTTCCCACATACGACGCCAAAAAAGATGTCGGTCATCACCGCTCTCCTTGGTTGCATGACCACAACTCTCTATTCAAGACTTAATCCGATAGAGCTTCTGATCCTTCATACTCAAGCAAGTTTCTTGCCTACACATCAACACCGTTCAACGGGGGGCCGACGTGGCCAGTGTGACCTCTCCGATGATCAAATCAACAAGGAGCTGAAAGAGAAAGAGTTGCCTCCTCAAGAGAAGAGGGCTTGAGAGAAAGATAGTTGAGCGGATAAACTTAGTAAAAATGAGACACTTCAAACAATTTCAGTTACCCTCTCTTATTACACACACCTCCGTTTATATACATGTGAGATAAGCTCACCATACAAGCTGCCTCGTGTACTGATAGGTGGTTAAAGGTATGAGTTGGTGTAAGCCCACCACTACCTTTTGTCAAGGGCATGGTCCTGCACTAAGGATGTGTTCAAGTATGGGCCCAAGGTTGACTTCCTCTCATAATACATGAGACCTTATATGTCCAATCCGCTAACATCAACCTTCTCTTTGACAGTCCTGCCAACCCATGCTTAAGACATCATTGCTCTTGTGAAACCCATGTTTAAGATATCATCAGCAAGAATGATTAGATTTTAGAGGTGGAGGGGTCGGGTCCAGGAGAGATATTCCTGAGTGGGAATATTCTCATGATGTGAACCGACATGTGGAGGACATTCCTGGACAAAATGCTCTAGTGCGCTAGCAAGTAGCGAGACCGCAGGATAATAGATCCAGTTAGTCTTTTCTAAAGTGTTCCTGGACGAGTATATACTCAGACAGGTATATTCCTGGATGAGAATGTCACCATGCCGCAACGTCTTTTCGAGATGCTCTCGGGCGGGGATGTTTCCAAGCCTCAATATCTTTTCAAGGATGTTCCAGAGAGGGGATGTTCTCAAGCCGCAATGTCGACTTTTCAAGGATGTTCCGGAGCTAGGATGTTCCCAAACCACAACATATTTCCGTGGATGTTCCCAAACAAAGATATTCCCAAGCTGCAATATCTACCTCTTGGTCACGTCTCTATAGTCGACACACATAGACCCATCGGGGCACATCTGAGGTATACACTCGGGGCGGGGACTATAAAACACATCACCACCCATTATAAACTGACCATTATAAGTCCTAGTAACTATGCTACTTCAACCAGCAACATTTCACGACCAATGATGTCAGTCTCCTCTATACCATAAAATCCCTAGGAAAAACTGTTAATGATGAAATAATTAAGCCTCTTTGGTATAATATGTTAATTCACTGAGCATGACTCTTCTTGTTTGAAACTAAAAAAACTATTGTGAGACACGGTCGCACATGCAACAATACTGCCCGATTTATTATTTTGGAGCTAAGTGATGATACCCGTAGTGTCGTACTACAATAAAATTAATATCGAATCCCCTATTTTATATATATATATATATATCGAATCCCCTATTATATATATAGTGCAGTATAGGATCTCGTTCCAAATCATCTCTCGAAAAATGTAACGATGAATTATAATTTCAAAATCAAATTGTAAATAGGGATTGTTTCCCAGATGCGAATGCAAAGAACAGTCAACAAAAATCAATGCAACTAACAGGAATATAACTACACTAAACTGCAATCAATGGAAAAGGAATGAATGGAAATGTTGCATTCTAAACTAATCTAACCTACTTGCATTTTGCATTCCAAATGAATAACAAACATTTCTAACATCAACCAAAAACAAAATATTACAGAAATTAAACAAATTGAAATTAACAAAAGTACTAAAGATATAAGGAAATCAAACCCAATTCGTTCTCGTAGTTTAACCAATTACAAAAGAACGTCTACTCCTTCATGGAACTCGAATCCTTGTTCCAATGAATGAGCCAAATGTAACCAAAGTGCTAGAGATCTCCAACACCAAAAGCCAAGTATTAGTCAAATCTTCTTCTCCCCTACGAACAATGTGTTCCCTCGACTGAGAAGTCGTACCAATCAATAAGGACTGCCCGTTTCATGAGCAGGACTTGCGATGGAGCTTGCTGTGAGAATAGGAATGTGGGTTGAGCTGTTAGATCTCAGAGCTCTCTGATGAGATGGCCGGAGGAAGGTTAGGGTTGCTGCGGGCTGTGGAGGAGATGTGGATGATGGCCGTTGTGTGTGAGGAAGCTTGTGGATGAGTTGCTTCAGTCCCAATCGAGACCGAAAGCTTGCGGAGGAGGGCTGCCTTTCTTATCTCGCGATGCTCCAACCGATCGGTGAGAGAGCTCACGGAGGAGAAGCTGCCGGAGGTAGAGATGCTGCGATCGGAGACAAATCTACAGGCGGCTGAGGAGGCGGAGATGCTTGGGGATGGCTTGCGGGAACAATGGCTGCGGAAGAGAGCTACCGGAGAGAGATCTCCCTCCTGCGGTTGAGGAGGCTGTGGATGAGGTGCTGTGGTTGGAGGTTGCAGGAGGATGGCTCCCAGATCCGGGAGCTTCCTGAAGATGCCGATGATGATGGAGGATGAAGGGTGGCTTCCGTTCCTGATGAAGGACCTCCTTCGTGAGATGGGATGCCGGAGAGAAGGAGCAGCATGAGTTGGAGATGGGGCTGCGGATAGAGGCTGTGGATGGATGCTGTGGCCGGAGGAATCCCTCCGGCTTGGTGTGGATGGAGATGGCGGATGAGAGGGGACGCGCGTGAGGGAGGCTTCGTGAGGAGGATGTGCATGAGATCCCTTGGAGGCGCCCGTGAGTTAGGAGGAGGTGAATCGGCCACCTAAAGTGCTGAACCAATTCCAAAGCTCGAACCCACTCCAAGTTGAACAGTTCCCAATTGAACCCCTTCAAATTGAACCAAACTAAAATTGAACTGTGGATGAGCTTGCTGAACCGGTTGGGGTTGCATGGTTTGAGGGATGATGAACCAACCCTCTCTCCAATTGAACCAATCTCCAATTGTGAACCCTCCCAATTGAACCGGCTCAAAGAGTTCTGAACCGGACTCCTTCTTAACCTCAGGATTGGGTTGAAGTGATTCGGTTCAAGTCTAGTCTCATAGCTAATCTTGATTTCCTAAAAAACTACATTCACATTTTTAAAGATCAAGCTATCAATGTAAATTTTTTTTGAAATGAAGCATAAAATTAACCCTTGCTCATATAATATGAAATGAAGTAGGAATTTAAGCATATGAAATAATTAAAACGTTAAGCATGATAATAAAATAATACATAAAAATATTAGTTATCAATCCCCCATACACTTATTTTTTGCACGTCTCAAGCAACTAAACAAATTAGAAAATAATCAAAAACTCATCTCCCAATTAATCCCCAATCAATACTTTGAAGATAATAAAAGATAATTATAAAGAATCTTCTCGAGGATTAAGACATTTATGGACCCAATTTTCACACAAGTCAACAAGAATGATAATTTCAATCAACTTGAATAATTAAGAATGAAAAAATCTCACAAGATAAATAATGTTGCTCTTGCTCTCATAAGCATTTGCAAGGGTGGAGTTCTCACTCAATGCTTCTTACGACATTGCACTACTATATGTTTATTTATTTTCTATTCTCTACTATTGTAAACATATGAATCTATAAATCAGAAGGACTTATTAGAATTATAATTAGAGTTGTAATGGGACAAAAAGAAACCAAGAGAGTAAAACTAGGTGCAAGAAAATAAACCAAAGAGAACATGAGAATATTGGAATGATACACATTATTATTATAACCAAGTAATGCATGATAAGTATTCCATCCAAACTTCCTAACACTCTATTTATTTGTATATTCTCAGTGTGATATGTAAACAAACCACCTATAACTTCTCCACAATGCAAACCCTCATAAAACTCTTGACTCGTGAGAATCTCCCCATGGTCCAAATCGAAGGCTACAAACAAGTTATCACGTTTCAAAGCAAAAAATGCAAGCCATATCCATTTTTTTTTCTTTTATTATTATTATTATTTTATTTTTCATAGGCGTCATTTTTTTTTTCAACATGGCATGCAATTCTCTATATTCCAGCACTAAAATCCCTTAAATATGGCATTCACAAAAATGGGTATGACATGGCATGGCAGTGGTGATCAGCACGACCTACCCGTGTTCTTTCTACTTTCCATCCAGGACTTACATAATGGGGCATGACCCGGTTGTGGTTATCAACGTGGCCTGCCCATGTTCTTTTCTAGTGACATATACTCTCATCCCGGGACTTACAGAATGGGGCCGTCCCAGCCATGGTGATCAACACGGCCTACCCGTGTTACCTTATGTTGAAACCTCTTCAAATCACAGAATATCTAGAATAAAGCACGGCTGTGGAACTCATCATGATTTGCTAGTGTTTCATTCTGGGTCTTTACATGCACTCGTCGTAAGAACAACAAAAAATTATTATTGTTACTGTGAGCATGATATTTAATTCAAAATTTTAATATATGACTAAAATTAAAATTAAAATTATTTATAATTTAATAAATTTGTGTCAAGTGTGCAAGAGTAAATTACTTGACAACTGGTGAAATCCTAGTTGGAAATCAGATAATGACAAAATCCTAATGAAGTTAGGCAAATAAAATCTTAGTTTGAAATCAAACATTGGCTTGGAGTTAGACATCATGTCCTGATTGGAAATTAGGTAAGAGTTAAGTCTTGGTTGGAAACCAAGTAAGAAAGTCTTAGTTGGAAACTAGGTGAGACAAGTCCAAGTGGAGTCAACTAGGAGCTGAAGGCTCGACAAACAAATTCAAGTGGAGTCAGCTAATAGTTGATTGTTTGACAAATAAAGTCCAAGTGAAAATAATTAGGAGTTGTAGGTTGACAATTCACACTATATGGGTCAGTTGAGAGCTGGACATCTAGCCAAAGTAAGTGCGAGTATTTTAAATCTTATATCATACTCATATGTGTAACAATTGTAGGGAAGAAATGTTCGACGATTCCAAGCGATTGGAGGGAGTCGGGGGAGATTGGTTGGTGATAACTCTTGGCGAGTGAAGCGTACAGGCGACCGGACTAGCTTCCAAGTGACCAGTAAAGGATGAAGTTCAGCGATCCGAACGGGGCGGTCAATATGAGATTTGACCATACCCAGGCAACTGGAGGGAGTCCAGTCGATCGGAGAATACGGATGACGTTATATACTGGATAGACATTGCAACCACACCAGCATGATTCAGGCGACCAAGGAGGATCCAGTTGACCAGAAGGTGCCACGTCAGCAACATAAGAGGGTTATATAAATACCTTGAGGCAGATCTTTGAAATCACCAATTCGCTTTCAATCTTTTCATCTCTGCTCGTGCTCTTGAGATCTCGTGCTTTCTATGCTACGACGACAACACGCTGCAACCTTGCACTTTATTTCTGATCAGCAATACTCAGAGTAACATTTTTTTTTTTTTGTCATACTTTTATTTATGCTTAATTTTTAGTTTTTTTTTCTGTAAGATTTCTCCACCTTTCTAGAGAGCCCAAAGACTCTCTAGAAAGGAGAAATTAAGAAATAAAAATAATATTTTTATTATTGATGCACGTGTCTGATTTAATTGATTAATTGTTAAATTAATTTTTAGTTTTTGATGTGCTACTTTGTTTCTATTATTTTGTTTATTAATTATTTTTATTATTTATATTTATTCTAGCTCATAAAATTTATAATATTATTCATCCTCTTCTGATGTCGAGTTTAATCTTACAATTCTCATTTTCCAAGGATCGGTCAAAGAAGAATCAATGGAAGTAGGGCAAAGGAAATATAATGGAAACGTTAGGTGCATTATTCAACTAGAAATGCAGCCGTAAAGGAAGTCAAAGAGCAAAAAAGCAAGATGGTCTTCATCACATTCATGTATACTTATTATATTATAGTCTAAAAAAGAAGTGAAACAAATTCTAAAGTATTAATTATTATGAGTGTAATCCACACACAAAGAGGGTAACAAATAAAAATGACTTAAATCCTCACATGGTACATAAAAATTATCAAACTTAATCTATCAAGATAAAATTCATCACTGCACTAGTGAACACATGCAAGAAAAGTATTCAATCATGTCAAAGAATTCAAAACTCGTCAAACTTAATAAGCTTTTGTAGAATCGGAGAAGCGCTATAGGGGAGGATGAATAGCGCTGTAATTTTTTCACGTTTTTCGAAAATTGGAGAATATGCAACGTAGATAGAAAAAAAAGAAGCAATGCTAACACATTTCTTTTTTACTTAGTTCACATCCTAGCGACTGCTAGTCCAAGATCCATGATCTTTGACCGCTTTCATTGAGTAATCCACTAAAAGCATGAAGGTTTACAAAAAGAATATGAATACTAAGTACAAGTAAATAAAAATGATACTAACAACGTAAATATGTAGGAGCTTGAGCGTTCGTTGTCGAAGTAGTATTTCGGCGTCGCAGAGTAGTTTTCGGAGCAACTCACAAGTACGAAAGTCATAGGAAATTGTTGTGTGGAGTTGCTGGCCCTTCTTTTACAGGCCTTTCTAGGCGCCTGGATCTCTTCCAAGAGCCTCAATCAAGGCTGGCATGGCGAGGCCTCGATGATGCTCTATTCGTTAAAACTTATCCTGGTCTAGGTGTCTGGATCTCTTCCAAGCGCCTGGATGTTGACATGCTCTGGCTAATCAGAGGCTATTACGTCATCCGACCGTCAGGCCAGTATTAGGGTGCCTAAATCCCTTCCAAGCTCCTGGAGATGCTTAGGGCACATGAATCCCTTCCAGGCATTTGGTTTAGCTTATTCCAGACTTCACTCCTGCATCACAGAACATAATAATATTTAAATTAAAGGTAGTTTGATCATCTTTGGACTGTCTGGTCTTGACTTTTGGGTTTTCAGCGAAACCTTAGGTCACACCGACATCTACTGTTTCCTCTTGGGGAAAGCATCCTCACTTAATCCTCTCAGGAGAGATTACCTGTTGTCAAACATCTGGTCCTCCAGACTTGTTTGGACCTTTGCTCAATATTCAATCTTGACCTTTGTGACTTCCCGCTAGACGTCCAGTCCTCGACCCATCTAGACTTTTGCCTGGTGTCCTCGATCCCCAAGGTTTTCCGCCTAGTATTCTCGACCCCTAGGACTTCTATTTGATATCCTTGATTTGTCAAGTCTTTCTTCCCAATCCCACGGACTAGGATTTCTTTGCCTAACCACAAATATGCTTCCTTACCTAGCCTCAACTAGGACTTCCCTTGTCCAGCCTCAACTAGGACTTTCCTTGCCCAGCCTCAACTAGGACTTTCCTGTAAACTTGATCAACATCGTTAGATAATAATTAACCTTAACTTTTAAACTTTGTCAATATCAAAATCAGGTTCGATTATCTTGTGCTTCCTATACCAATAATTTCTCTCATTTTGATTATGATAGTCTAGTTCAAAGTTAAGTAAATATATAAAACATATAAAGCAAATTTTCAAAAACACCCCTTTTAACGTAATCACTCCCTTTGAAATTAATGTGTTAGATGTTTTTGAAAATACTTAAGCTTTTAACCTATTCTCTCCCCCTTTGACATATAACAAAAAACAAATAGGAAGTTCCCAAACCATAGCATTTTAAGGATGTTTTTCAAAACGATTTCCCAAAGATAATTACTAAAGTATGTGGAAATAGTTTTTGAAAGATTATTGAAACTCACACTTTAATAATCAAACTATTTCAAATAGATATTTTCAAACGCATGGTTTTTTTTCCAACAAATTTCAAGGATTTGAAAACACTTAGAATTTTTAAAGAATGTTTCAAAAGGTTTTATTATTATTTTCTTAGTACTCAAAATATTTGGCATAAGTACTTGAAGATCCTTGTTTTAACACAAATTTTTCTAAGTATTCAAAGATATTAAGTTTTTAATAACTTAGAGAAGATAATTTTCAGAATTGTTTTCAAGTCAAAAAAAAAGTTTCAAAAACATGTTTTCTTTTTCAAGATATTTTTCAAGTAGAGGGATTTGTCAAAATGACATTTTGAAATTCTAAGTAAAAAACATGTCTTGAATTTCTAAATAAGATTTTAATAAAATTTTGAAAACTATTTGTAAGTAAGACTAGTTTTTACAAAAAAAAAAAAATTTATGCTAATAGATTTTCAAAATCTGAACCGTGAAAGAACATATTAAGCAAAAACTAAGATAATTAAGGATATGCAATTACTAAGCAAGATTAATTGGGTCCTTATAGTCCAAACATGCAGCCCATTTTAATTTAAGCCTTGCTAAGGAAAGATTAAGGATTACTTGCTTGATCTCTTTTTACATGTAGCTAATGAAGTAAGTAATAGCTGAATTTAGATTTGAAGTGTTATCGAATTATGTACCTTAATTAACTTTGATTAGTTCAAATTAGTTTTATCTTAAGTAAATAGAACTAAGACATTTATCAAGAGTTTGATTAATTTGATCTAAATTTAATTTCATTACATTTGAATTATGGATTGTCTTAATTAATTAATATGTTTTTAAATTAGGATTCTAACTTTAATTTGAGATTTGGATTAATTAATTAGGGTTTTAAATTTAATTTCGGATGGATTAAATTATGATTATTAATTAAGGTTTAATTATTTAAGTTGTAATTAATTAAAAATTATTAAGATAAAGTTTAAATAGGTTTATTTTAATTCTAAATATATTTAGTTGATTTATGTTAGATTAATTAGAATTTAAGTTAAGATTAATTGATTTAAAGTTTTAATTCAATTTCGGAT
>JBBUKS010479590.1:0-16785 GCA_038050645.1 Hedychium gardnerianum
ATAGAGCACAAGATGGAGGATAAAGAAGCTATGAGTCCCAACCCTCTCTCTCTCTCTCTCTATATATATATATATATATATATATATGCCTAGAGGGAGGCATCATGGCTAAACACTCAAGAAACTCATCTTTTTTAACCATATTCTCTATCTTCATCAATATATTTTTGTTGAAGCCACTTTGGATTTTGATTTATATACCAAGTATTCCTCATGCTCGAACATAAGATTTTATCCTAGTGTTTTAGTACTATCATCTATGAAGGTGTTGAACCATTCCTATATTTGATTGTGTTTTTTTTTTCACTTTACATTTGTCTTTTCATGTTACCATCGGCATGCCTCATGTATATACCAACACTATACAAACTGTTTATCTTTTTAGTATCTTTACAGGAGCAGTATAAAGTTGAAGCATTATTTTGCTTCATGGTCAAATTAAAGTGAAATGTTATCCTATATTTATATACTCCTTAAGGTTTCTATCTTTATATGAAATGTGCTATTTTTTTTAACTTACATGTATGTATATATTTTCATCTCCAGCTGCAGGCAAGCATTTCTTTTAGTTACTTGACATGCAATTCTTTATCTTGTTTATACTTCTTTTTTCCTCCATCTTTTTGAAGTATTATTTCTTTTTCCAATTTTTCAATCTCGATATTCAACCTGTGACTCTGTGAGCTTTAGCTTGAATAATCTTTTTCCAATTTATTTCATTATGGTGTTCTCTAATTGCAGCAATGGAGATTCCATACATGAAAAATATTGTTATTTCATATTTTCATTGGTAACATTAAATGAGTATCTCTTTGCTCTGACTTTTTTCAATCGGGCTGCCATTTGTTTCTCCTTTTGGATGCAACTATCTTATTAATCTGTACATCTGGTATAACATATGCTAATATTTTTGATGCCTTGCTACCTTGAGTAGTCAACTAGATGCCTTGATTCCTACCATGTGTTTCTAGGCTATATTGTGTAAGTTTTTACCAACATTGTTTGTTAAAAGCAATATTTAAAGTGATTTGGAAGTGGCATGATCAGATTGGTTGCTAGAAAAGGTACTTGTAGTTGCATAGGATGTCCATTGTCCATGCTGATAAAACTTGAGTAAATACAACCCTCTTAGATAGTTCAGTTTAGAATATTACCCCTTTACATAGTGGCAATTAACTGCCACTTCTAGAATCATAGTTTCAAATACTCAGACTAACAAGCTGTTATTTGCTACTATATGTTCTGGCATCACACATTTTTTGTAATATATGCAGGCTATTTTCAGACCGCCTAAAGCTATACGAGGTGGTATCCCAATCTGTTTTCCACAAGTAAGAGCTGTTATTATATATTTTTAATCTAAGTGCTTCGTCTCACAATTTTTTGATCTGCACTACCTTGAGTTACTGTGCAAATGCAGTTTTCAAAACATGGAAATCTTGAACAACATGGATTTGCCAGGAACAAAATTTGGTCTATTGACACTGATCCACCATCGTTGGTCTCTAATAGCCTGATCAAGACTTTTATTGATCTAATTCTTAAGCCAACTGATGATGATTTCAAGATTTGGCCTCATAGGTTTTATTTTTCCTTCAAAAATTCTTTCTTTTGTTGACTTGATCAAGTTATCTAGATTTGCTGGTTTCTTTTGTTTATGATAGAATATTGCCAATCTTTAATTGCAGTTATGAATTTCGCTTAAGAATTGCCTTGGCATCTGGGGGAGATCTTATCTTGATACCACGCATAAGAAATACCAATGCAGATGGAAAACCCTTCTCTTTTACATTTGCATATCACACTTATTTTTCTGTGTCTGACATCAGGTATGCAATCACATCTTTGTAATTTATTTTTAATTGCCCTAAGCACTTCGTTTATTTTCTTAAAATTATGTTCTCAAGGGACTGTATGATGATGCCCAATATCCATTTTTAAGCCAAAGATAAGTTTGAGTGTTTCTGGTGCTAATGGAAGGACTAACAATGATGTAAAACTAATACCATTCTAGTAAGCTCAATGGTGCATGGACATTTGAAACCCTTTGATAATTTGATCTGGAATATAGTTAACATGAATAATACTTCAACCATTGTTTTAATTTCTTTTTATGGATAGTTATGTTCCCAGCCTGAGAAAAAAAATATGATGAGATGATCTATATATATATTAAAGATAATCAATAGATTTCTATTAGTTAGGAGTGGAATCTACTATAGTTGGAAGGTGGAGAGAAGGCCAAAGAAAATATTAGTTAATGTAAAAAGAAATATAAATGATTTGAATATTAATAGTAATATAACATAGAGCACAATGTAGGGATAGGATTCAATCTCAAATAACTGAGATAAACACAACTTGATAATGATGTTGATGATTTAAATTATAAATGTAGATCTTCTGCAAGGCTTGTTAAGTACCTGGTAAATGCACTTTTATTCTCCTAGTAGTTGTCATAACTTTGACAAAATTGGTGCTAACAATTCAATTTAAATACTATTATGAATTTCTTGTAGAGTATGCTATTGCTCTATACTTATATGGCACAATATGGTATAATTGACATGACTTTTTTTCAGTTCGATCTTAATGACAAATGTTCTTTTTGGTTTCAATTGCAATTGATTTTTTAGTGAAGTGCGGATTGAAGGTCTGGAGACCTTGGACTACTTTGACAATTTGAAGGAAAGAGAACGATTCACAGAACAAGGAGATGCAATTACTTTTGAGTCTGAAGTAAGTCGATCAGTATTTTAACAGGTTGCAGCCTTTGAGGTTTGAACTATGATTTTTATGCTAATTCATTTTTGCACAAAAGGTGGATAAAATATACTTGAGCACACCAGACAAGGTTGCGATCATAGATCATGAAAAGAAACGAACATTTGTTTTGCGCAAAGATGGACTTCCAGATGCTGGTGAGTTTATCGTCTTAA
The DNA here is from genome assembly GCA_038050645.1 of Hedychium gardnerianum. NCBI lineage: Eukaryota > Viridiplantae > Streptophyta > Magnoliopsida > Zingiberales > Zingiberaceae > Hedychium > Hedychium gardnerianum. The sequence goes on from JBBUKS010479590.1 coordinate 2,940, forward strand.
TTCTATTTGTCATTACTACCAAAGGTCTGAACAATTGAAGTTGGCATACGTGTAAGACAATCAAACAGTATAATACTGGCATTGCATCTTAAGCAACCATGTTTTCATGTTTCAAAAGGCTTGCCCACTTTGGAGCATGAGCTCCTAGAAAGATTATGCCATTTTAGATTACCTTCTCTTAACCACTGCAGTGGTGTGGAACCCTTGGGATAAAAGGGCCAAAGCAATTCCAGATCTTGGAGATGACGACTACAAGCGTATGCTGTGTGTCGAAGCTGCAGCCATTGAGAAGCCCATCACCTTGAAGCCTGGGGAGGAATGGAAGGGAAAGCTAGAGCTTTCTGCGGTTCCTTCCAGTTACTGCAGTGGGCAACTAGACCCTCAAAAGGTTCTTCAAGGATGAAGGATAATATATAGCATTGATATCGTGCTCAGGTATTTTTTCTTTTGCAAGAACTTTGGTGTCTATTGCCTCGTAAAGGTGAGATGGTTATAAACTGACAACTTCCATTTGAATTATTCTACTTATTCGAGGGAAATATCATATGGTATCCCCTAGTGTATCTAAAACTAAATGAGATCTTGGCAATATCATCTTTAATTGATTTGAGCTTGCTCATGCATCACATTGTGATGACGAAGTAGTATAACTTTGAGACAATTTTAAGTTGGCCAAGTGGTCCATGTTAATCTTTTCCCCTTCGGTTGTCAATGCAGGCACTATTTTATTGGGTAATGGTGCTTGAGGTAGCGTTGGACCCTGTTCTTCGTTCTTCTGCATGGTTTTTCTTCGCTGTAGCGAAGTTTCAGTGGAATAATTGTACAATAATGTTCTGTATCTCTCTCTTAGACAGAAGTTTCAAACCTGAATCTGATATGTTTAATGAGAAAGTTAAGAGGCGTATTCCACTTGCCTCTTTTATGTTGGTGCTTTTTGCCTTTAGTTTTATGCTACCAGAATCTACCAAATCAATAAGTTGGTGCTTCTCAGGGCGACTGGAATGGTTTCAGAGACCAATGAGTGGAGCAGCTACTCCGCCGGCTAGGGTACGAGAAGCTTGAAAATGAAGTAGATGACATTGCTAAGTTTGTTTCCCAAAAATAATTGACTTTGGAAACAATCGGCCTAGTCAAAGTGCTGAATCAATACGTATTAAAAATGATACGATCATGCACATTAAGTAAGAAAATTGAAGTTAATAACCTCAGAAAACTTTGATTGCCTGTGGGGGTTACACCCTTTAAATGAGATGCACAAAGAATGGGCTGCATAAATCGCTATAAAAACTATGCAACCATGAATATATAGGAAGGTAACAAAGAAACGAATGGCCCATATCAGAGAAAATGTTGATTGCCATGCGAAGCTGGAGCAGGTGAGAAGCCACCAACTGGATCACCAAAAGGATTGGCTGAGCCCATCTGCTGTTGAGGTTGGTAAGGCACCATCATCGTTTGCTGCGGCAGTTGGTGATAATATTGCTGCTGCTGATACATTGGGTATTGTTGTTGTTGCAATTGCTGCTGATAGTAGTATTGCTGCTGCTGAGCCATCATTGCCATCTGCACATTTGGTGGCGGCGCAATGCCATTTGACATAGCAAAGGGGTCTCTGTAGTGAAAGGGATCAGCATCCATACTACCACCGTTACATGCTGTGGCAATCTGCTGTCTCCTGGCTGAGTCTTCATACAGGCTGTCAAGCAAGAGTTTGTCGAAACCACCAGCCTGAACAACCAAATGAACTGTTTGAATTGGGAAAGGTGAGCGATAAGTAGATTGTGATGGCATTAGATCACAAAATTTACCAGTTTACTTTCAACCATTTGGCTGGTGCCAGTGCTTGGGGTAGTGACCAATGCCAACTCCCATCCGGAAGAATCAGTTGCAAACAAGTCGGTGGTTGATGGACGCTTCGCAGCATCACCTGTAAAAGTAAGAAATGATTTATAATAGTGATTTAGAACACAAGTATGTTTTCAATACAGAAACATTACAGTGAATTTAGTAGTTCTTTGCATGTGGAGTATGATGCCAACTATGCGAAGTAGAGATGCAATCCTCACCTGGAGAAATTATGGCAAGAGCCAATGCATTGCTCTCCTCAAGATCAGCAGCAGCAGGATTTATTTCATCCAAGCCCTAAATTATGAGAGAAGAGATGGTTATGCTTTTCCTGGTGTAGCTTTATTATGGGGGAAAAAAGATCATGTAGAAGGATGCACAGAAATTTACTAGTAAGTCTGCGGTGGTAGCAGGTGGAGGTTCAACTTCTACTACAGGTTCAGGTTTGGGTTCGGGTGGTGGTATCTCCGCTGCAGGTGGCTCTTCCTTTTCTTCTTCAGCTGGCTTTTCTTCCACGGGATCAGCTTCTTCTTGATGGTAAGTTAGCAGGTTCTTCCCTTCATATTCCTAGTTTGAAAATATTAATAATAATTTGGATTTACTTTAAGTCTCTGAAGAATGATATTAGGAGTCATATATATGGTGTATTATTGTTTACAGGGGACAAGTCTGTAAAAAAACAAACTTAGCAACTACAGCTCATTGAATAGTTTAAAATTATGGTCCATAAGATTTCCAAGACATTTTTTTCAAGGATATTGATCTCGAGAAGTTGATGGAAACAAACAACATGACATGGAAACATCCAAACTTGGAAACATGAACTGAAGTTGGATGGCCCTTCCACTTAAATTGTTCATGCTTCACAGCAATAAATAATGTGGTAGCAAGGCTAAAGCTTGATAATTCAAGCGTGCACTTTTTCATGATTTCTGATGGACCTTAGACATCTAAATTTAAGTATGTTTCTTTCAATGATTCATGAGTTTTATGGATATAACAATGAAAGGTACTTTATCTACAAGATATAAAATTCAAGGAAAATATAGAATTGGTAACGTAGAACTGATTGTGCTACTAGAAATCTATGGGAAAAAACATTAAGATCAAAATTAACCTATTTAAAATAATGACTCACCAGTTTCTTACTTGAAACAGACCCAACCCCAGGTGCTTCTCTGATGTATTCTTCCATTGTAGCAAGAAATGAAGGGGGTGGCTAGAATATAGAATACAGACTGTTAATAGGAACTCAACTTTGCAGCAAAAGTAGTATAATAATCAGCCAAGATCAATTGAACCTTCTAAACATGAAAATGAGCACTATTTTGGTACTATTGTTCAAGTAGTCGTCATTAATTTTGAAAGCACGGTTAGTAAAATTTAAGATAACTGCTGCAATGAGATGCAGTCATTTTCTCTGAAATACCCTTCATGGTCAAGAAAACAAAAAGTAAATCCTCTCTCCTTAAGAAATGCTAAAATCCGACATATCATGGGGGTCAAAACTAGTGAAATAAAATTGTGACTTCGACCTTCTGGTTAGTTTGGTTGGTAAGAAAACAAGATATCCACAGGTATCACCAAGAAAGATTGATATGAGACCTGTCTCAAAGTAGGGAACTGAAAGTTCCTCGCAAGCTCCAAATGTTTGCAGAATTCGTAGAACTCGGAAAGAGCATCAGCCTATATGAGATTTCAGAAAACAATCCAACTGTGCATTAATCTTTTCTAAAGAATATTTTGATATAAATTGTTGATTGTGAACTAAGGACACTACTACCTGCTGTCCAGCTCTCTTATAAATATCAAGTGCTTTGATGGCATCATATTTTGACATCTCAAAGAACTGCATAAGAAATAATTATAAACTCATTTCAAGGAATTATTCCCTCTTTTAGTTACGATATGTTAAATATATATGTAAGCATTGAATTACCATATCCACGAGGTTGATGATGCCATCATTGATTGAACAATATATTTTAAAGCTCTCTTTTAGAACCTAAAAGATAAAACAGGAAAATTGTGAGCTTCATGTTTATATGCAGGAACTATTAAATTTTTCTATAATTTTTTTACCAAAATTGACTCAATTATTTCTTCATGGCATAAAATGAGTATCTACCAACATACATCTTTCATGTAAAAGTGTTGGCACACATTGCCCACAAATAGTGCAAGTAAAAATACAAATATGTAAGAGAAAATTGAGGATCATGGTTTAGAAAGGGATTGCTTTGCTAATGGAAGCAACTAGCAAGTATATGCAGCTTCAATGGATTAGCATATAGAAGTATGTAGCTTCAATAGGGACAGGCATGTTGACTTTGTTGGACAGCACAAAGGAAAAGTCAACACCATTGCTCATAACCAATATCAACTATAACCAGTTTTCTTTTTCCTTGTCAGCAAAAAGAAAGACTTCTCTTGGAAGTAAGAAATCCACATTACTAACCTCAATTCTTCTACATTATTCTGAAACCTAGGTATCACAATTCACAAATAATGATAGAAGTACTATATCAAAGGAAGTTGAAGTTGATTAATGACAAAATGAATAAGGACAAGCAAAAAGTAACACAAGAGAACAAAACTTAAACACCCAACAGTAGACCAGGTACACATGGAATTATACAAAAATACATGAAAAGGAAAGTATAGCTTCTCCAGGGCCATATTAGCACAAAGACAGGCATACGGCAATTTAAATTGTACCAGAGCCAATGCATATTGAATGAGCAAGTCTCCACATGCTGCTCCTTCAGGCTACAAATTCAACCAGATAGCATAGGTAGGGAACAAAAAAATGAAGTAAAAAGAAAGAAACATGGTCCAATAATTTTTCCAAAATCTTCTAGTTGCATATGAAGACTGATAGTGGCAGATGATTTACCTGGCAATTAATAAGACGGAAGAGAAGTTGTTGTAAAGCAGGCAATTGTTCTAACAGATCAGGGCAACATAAAGTTCTAGTTCGACTATGTCCCTGCAAACAAAGATGAAACAAAGAATATGTTTTGGTATCTAAATGTTAGCAAACATATGCAATAAATACAAGAGTGAGTCTACCTTAACGGATTGTTGTTGTGGGGTCTTCATCACACGTTCTGATTCAATATCATATTTTAAGATCCTAAAACATTCAAGTCGCTCTTCCAGGTAATTTGCATATGTTCGTACCCATGCAGAGCAATCCCAAGCTACAGGAATGAGAAACCTAAAAATTATGCATGCACTTTTTCCTCATAACTGTATATATAACAAAAAAGGTTAGATTAAATTTTACAAGAATTGAAAAGGGAACAAACCCAAAGGACATGAATCATCCTTAAAGTTGGATATCTGAAGAATACTGCCTCGACGAGAATAGCTTAATAGCTCCTCTCGAAATGTAGGATCACCTTCCCTCATTGTCCTGTGAATAACTATCAATGTTTTCAATGCAACCTGTAAATTTTCATCAAGACTTAATATCACTTTCAAATTACATATAAACATCTACAGTAAATAAAGTTGAGCGTTGGTGTTCCCTCATCCATTTTATGAGGAAATAATGGGATTCTTAATATGATTTTTGCTATCTTTTGTGGCAAAAAATTCTATATGCAAATTCAGCTAGTTAATAGTCAAAAGGTAAATAAATATTTCATTACAATTTGTTTTTTTCTTATCAAAACTGAGACTAGACTCTTGACAGTAGTACCTTAGACCACCTAGCTAAAGGCAACCACATTTTTGTCGTTTCAATTTACTAAGAAAATTCACATTATAATGAAATATATAAAATGTGATGAGGGCAGCCCTATTACATGAGATCCTAATAATCAATCTAAATGGCCTAATGCTTGCAGAGAAAAGTTAATTTTTCATGACTTGAACCATAGTAATCAAAATAAAAAACAGAGATTCCGGCCATTGAAATTTACATGAAATTTGTGAAACTTAAAAAAGACCAACATGTAAAGCACCCAAAACAAATTCCTGATGGTTCAGTATATGATCAGAAAGAAAGAACATCAAAAGGATAGCTAGAAGCCTAGTACTCAGACAAATCAAGTATCATACTTCTTTTTATGTTTGTGTTTTTTAGAATCATAATATTCTATAATCTACTTTTCGCAAAGCAAGTTGTATAATGTGCTTTCTTACATGCCATTTCAACCACTGAAACTCCAATGAAAATGACAGCTAAAATGTAAGACGAAAAATAAAAGCAATTGATTCAACAAAGACGAAACTCACAAGTCACAATAACATGCTTTAGAGAATCTGGATTTCACATACCGTCCAATTACCGGTCTTGGATAGTCTTCTGCCTAGAGCATAGATGCAGTAAGCTACATCGGCTCGCGGGCGAACCACTGAGGTAGCAGCAAAAATCGCTGAAACAAAAATATTAGCTTCAAATTTTAAGGTCCTGATGCAAATCTCCACATGAAGGGCGTTGGACGAATTGAAGTTTTAAATAAGTGAATGAAGCTTCAATACAAATGCCGATCAAACAGAAAAAGGACCACTCACTCCGCACGTGTCGCTCTTTCGGAGGGCATTCTACATGGTTTGTTGCTTTGACGATAGCGATATCCAAATCCTTGCACCAAATCAACGAAGGAAGAAATAAAGCAAACGAAAATTAGACAGAATTATATAAAAAAGCAGCCATTCCACATTCCAGCCAATCTTAAGATACATCGCGTTATGATAAAGATTTAAATTTTCCATTGAAGGAATGAATCACAGACCTTGAATTCGCTATTAACCTTCGCGAGCCCAACTTTGGTAGAATCCTTGAGGGCTCCGTAGGCCTTCCGCCATGTCCCCATCCACCCCGTCCTGACCTCGATTTCTCCTTCCCCCTAACCTCGCCGTTCCTATCCCTAAAGGAGGAAGAGAGAGAGAACGAGAGGCGATCGCTTACCAAGTCGCAAACGCGAGCCCTCTTACCAACCCGCCACCTCCGGCTTCCCCTTCTTCCTCTTCTCTCTCTTCCAAACTCGCGCTCGGGTTTTCTATAAAGAGGATTCGAGTTGTGATGTGCTTACCCCATCCTACCGCATTTTTGTGCTCCATCTGCCCTTTTTTCCCGGGCCACAAGGTCACAGCCAGTGTACAATTATCAAAAAATAGGCGCAGTTTAGCAAATCGATTCTGAGGACGTTGAGCGATCGCACAAGATCGTCCTACTTAAATCTGACGAACGATATTGGTTCTGAGTGAAAAATAATTACAAGTGCTTTACACTCTCTCCCCCTCGTAATGTGTAGAATCGATATTGGTTCTAACTCTTCTCATCTCATGCGTGGATCGGATTAATAATTATTTATTATTTTTTAGATATTTTGACGTAGACAGTGATATGAGCGTTTTATCATCAAAAACAAATCAATCCGAAACATAAAATCGCACGATTTTATTATAAAATATTTAAAATTATATAATACATAATTAATAATTAAAAAAAATTAAAAAATTATTTATATATAAATATATTAATAATTTTATATATACATACTATCATAGATATTCAATAAACATATGATATTATCATATGTTTAAATTTAAATTAATTAATGATTTAATTATAATAATATTTATATTTTTATATTAGTGGAAGAGTATGAAATTTCGACTAATATAATAATAATAATAATAGTATTCGGCTTAAAAATATTCTCTTAATTTACAACATGATTCGATTTAAAAACATACAAAAGTTAACATACCAAAAGTTATTAAAATCTTTAATTTAAATATGAACGTCAAACGTAATCTTTTAAAAACGGGCTAAATCTAAAGAATAGACAATAGACATTTTAAAAATTCAACGTTTTAATATTTTGGAGAAAAGAAAAAATAGAATATTATTGATAAAGAATTAATTTACAAATAATTAAATATATGTTTAAATAATCTGTGAACTCTAATTCTAACTCAGCAAAAATAAAAATAATCTAAATTATAAAATAGTTCAAAATATAATAATAAAAAATGAAAAATCTTTTGAGTCTCCGAAAAATTTTAAATAATATTTTTTTGAGTTTAAAACGAGACGATTACGAGTTTTATTCGATAATCAATTATAGATATTTGAACATATTTTTGATTTGATATATTATATATTATGTGGTTTAACTTAAGTTTAAGTTAAAAATTATAATTTTTCAAAATTTTTATTAAATCTACTCTGATTTTACTATAAAAATGATCATGTATAATTCAGGATTGATTCGATGCTCCGAATGGTAGGATCGCATAATCTTAACATTCTGGATCATGATTTTGTAAACATTCTTACTTTTTTTTAATTAAATGAATTAAATGAAAAATATTTTAGTTATAATATTATTTTACATATTTATTAGTCAAATAATATTCTATATTTTTTAAATACATTTAAATCATAAAATATTACAAATTAAATTAAATTCGGTTTATTAAATTAATATTTTACTTAATTTAATAAATAAATTTTAAAAAAAAACAACTAAGCTCAAGAGCCCGGTCCGCTGTTCTTCTCTTCTCTAACGATCATAAATAGGAATATTTATAAATTTGATTAAATTGAATAAATGGATTAAATTTAAAATTTTAATTCAATTTTTTTATAAATTTATTTTTTTAGAAAAATCGATTAATTCGATTCGAGTTTAATTTTAAAATTTTTTATTCGATTAAATAAAAAAAAATCAAATTTTCACTAAATCAAATTTTTATATCCTAATTTTTAGACCGAAAATCAATTTTTTATCAAATCAAACCAAATTTTTAGATCATAATTAGAAAATTTTGATTAATTTTGTTAAATTAATATTTATTCGATTTAGTTCGATTCGATTTTATCAAAAAATTCGATCAATTCAATTTATTTTAAAAAAATCAATTCAATTCACTCCTAATCACATATGTCCTATCTCGCCTCTAGTAGTTTATAAGCCAATCCGGAAAATTTCCAACTCGATCAAGATCGTAATCCCTTTTTTTTTCTCTCTGAATTAGATTTTAGCCTAACCAAATCAAAATTTTACTAAAATAGAATTAACCGAATCAAATTAAAATTAATTATTTCAGTCATTAACTTAATTAATTGATTTTTTTAAAAAATAAAAATATATATATATAAAATTAATAATTAAAAATTCCCTAGAATACCTAAAATTACAAACAATATAAAATATAAAACATTAAAAAAATATATATAACCTAATAACAAAATTCAAAATTTATTTTTCAAATAATTCGGTTAATTTAGTTAATTTGATTAATCATTTAAAAAAAAAAAACAAATCGAATTAATTGAATTAACGGATATTTTAAAAAATAAAAATTAAATTTTCGAATTAATAATTTTCGAAATAATTTTTTTAACAGAATAGTGTACTTCTATTTACGACGTCGCCTTGCCGGTTCGATTTGTCTGCTATTTCTCCTCTCAAAGCTAGGTCAGTCGAAAGAGAGAGAGGGATGGAAGGGGGAAGAAGTGTGCATCCGGATTGCATCAACGCCCCAAATCCTTACCACGAGTGCGTCGAATATTGCTTCCAAAGAATCGCCGAATCCAAATCTCGCGCAGAAGAAGGTAGGTTGCTCCTAGTTGTTCTTCTCCATACGGGAAAACTATTTCCCCCCTTTTGATGATAGATATTGTTCGAGAATAAATGCAAAGATTTATGTGATCCTTTTTCTTCTTCTTCCGTTTTGTCGATTAATCGACGAGGAGAAAGAGAAATATAGAGGTTTTAGCACATATTTCTTCAAAATCCTGATCTTTATTTTCTTGGTCATTTTTTTTTACTCCTGATGAAAAGAACTGATAGCTTTTTGTTTGCTGGATTTGTCTTTAGACGAGACCAATGACAGCTCAAAGGAGCCAGAGGAGAGAATTCTCCACCCGGATTGCATAAACGCTTCCAATCCCTACCATGAGTGCAGCGACCACTGCTTTAAGAAGATTGCTGACTTAAAAGATCAGATCGAGAGGAATGAATCAGGTACCTTTTTTTCTCTTTCTAGGGATTTTTTTTTTAAAAAACGTCAGTAATCGAATTTCTATTTTTATTTTACTAGATAAAACTGATAGAATTGTGTGCTTTTCTTTGATTGTTTTAAACGACTGGTCTAATGCTTTCTCTGTGTCGTTTCCACTATCCAAGCTTCTTATTCATGATTTTGTCTATTTTTTGAGTTCTTCAAATTTAATGTATAACAAACTCTTACTTAGCTATTTCCTAATTCTATCAACATAGTGAATCATTCTATACAAAATTGAATGTGTTCTGTCCTTAAAACTACTAATCCATCTGTGATTTTAGTTTTTATTCTAGTGGGTCATTAATATATCACAATATTCTGTTCATATATCACACGGTAGAACTTCTTTCAATCTCTAAGTTGGTAAATATTGTGATGACAATGTGGGGTTTGATCTGCTAGCTATAATATGGCTCACTCAGGATAATTATCATGGAACATGAAAGACTTTGGTTTCTGTTATGTGCACAGTATAGAGTATCACGAGCAATGGAAAGTAGCTTCTGCGGAAGAGGCGAAAAAACACAGTGGTAACTAGCTGTTATTAGCCCATTATCACGCAAGATCTCAGTTGTCAAGAAACTTGATTTTTAGGGGGAAATAATTACTGATGATCTCTTCTTTTCAGTCATGGTATATAAAGGTAAAGTTAAGTGCGTGATCACTTAACTGAATATATTGTCAACTCTCCGCCCTACTATTATTGAGTTCATCACAATTTCAATAACTTGTACACACATTACCAGTACTTGTGATTAATGTAACAGCAAATATGTCTGCATTGACTTTAGGAAGTTGTTTATGAAACAATTCAATGGGTTATGTTGAGTGTGTACTTTATGCTTTGTTGTCTGGTATAGCATTTCCCCTCAGATCCATTATTTCATCTTTCTATGTGTACTTCCCCCAGGGCTTTAATGCATGTTATGATCGGGTTTGGCTACATGGCATGTGTTGAGTCATAATTAATTAATTATACTGACATATCCTCTCCTTAATCTATGACATTTTTTCTACAACACTATTGATTAAAATGAATTTATTTTAGATAAACAAACAGAGGTGCCAGTTGAAGAAGAAAGGGCAAATCAAGTGGAACAAAATGATGGCAATGTTGATTCTGAATCAGGCCAGCCACATCTTACTGAGAAGCAGAAGAAGTTGTTCGAGCTGAGATTAAAGATGGTAATACCACCCTCATGTACATTTTGGATGTAATTCTTGATATATATGAAATGCATCTTTAAGTTAATTTTATCACAATGATGCATTTATAGAATGAAGCACGGAAGGCTAATCAGATGGCAATGGTAGCTGAAAAGAAGAAGATGGAAGCTCCAACAGAAACAAGGGGCATCTCCAAACAAAAATGGCTTGATGAAAGGAAGAAAAAGATTGGCAAGCTGCTTGATTCAAATGGTTTGGATATGTCAAAGGCTTACATGCTTGACACGCAAGAGACAGCTCAAGCAAAGTATAAGAAGTGGGAAAAAGATCCTGCACCTCATGGTTGGGATGGTAAGATATGAAGGCTTTTATATATTATTCATTTATGTCCATGTGAGTATCATAATTTATGTTAGCACACGTGGAAAGCTGCTTTGATCTCTGCAAAGTTCTAAAGTTAAATCAGTTTTTATTGAATCTGTTATCCTATGCAATTCTACTTCCATTAGGAGTCCTTTAAAATTCTCATCCAATTATGAAAACATTTATATGAAATATCTATATTCTTCCAGCTTCCCCGCTTTATTAAAGAGGCGTGTTGATTAACTGCAGTATTCTATGGAAATAGAGATCAAGTCTTGGACTTTGGTCAATTCTATACATTGGATCTATTATGTTATGCTAGCAAATATTCCTTTTCCTCAATTATTTCTGATTCCTGTTTAATACCGAACCTATATTATTTAGTTTGATTCCCTTTCCTTTAGTCATATTTCACTTGGACTCCTTTCCAATTTGTCTTAGTGCTAATGATTGAAAAACCACTATACTAAATGCTTTATCCTGCTCTCCCTTTTTGAGACTAAAGGGCATTTCGGTGTATGAATCTCCCGCTAATGCAGGGTCCCGAGGAAGAGCCGAACCACATTGAGTCTATTGTACATAGCCTTATCCTGTATTGCAAGAAACTATTTTTGCGACTCGAACCCGTGACTACAAGGCCATACAGCAGCAATTTTACCGTTGTGCTAAGGCTTCCCTTCGCACTCCGTTCTTGAGACTAATAACAAAATATACATGAAAGAGAAAGATGAGAGAATATGGTCCTATTTCTAAATTTTGTAGGTATTTTTAACATTTATTAGGAGATAGTATCTGGGGCTAAATAGATGTTTTAGATTATGAATCATCAGTAGATCTTATTCTAGCTTATGTCTAACAATATGCTAATTGGCTATGATCCTTTGAAACAGTTTTTAATCAGAAAACCCTTTATAATGCTCACAAAAAGCGCACACAAAACATTCAATGTGATATGGAGGCATATAATAAAGCAAAGGAAGAAGATCCAGAGTTCTATCGCGAGGCTTCTAGTCTACAGTATGGCAAGGTACAAACACTGGATGCACGCTAGACCTTTCAGAGCTGGTAAAATCTTTATTATATTTTGATTTAACACTAGTATAAATTGTGCAGACGACGAAGACCCCTGAAGAAAATATTGATCGAATGGTGAAAGAACTTCAAGATAGGGATGCAAAACGCAAGTCATTCAGCAGGAGGCGGAAGTTCCATGAGGAGAAGGATATCGATTCGATCAATGACAGGAATGAGCACTTCAATAAGAAGATTGAGAGGGCGTTTGGGAAATACACTTTGGAGATCAAGAATAATTTGGAAAGGGGAACTGCTTTGCCGGATTAATTTGCTAATTTTCTGGAGCACATACTTATATTGTGTAACAATTTGTGATCTTCGGAGTGTTTGAAAAATTTATGTCATTTGGGTATTCAATCGTTGTAATGACTTGTAAGTTTTATCCTTGTAACACTTTGTGTTTAGCCAATGCATAGTTGAAATGCACTTAGTAAAATTTTCTAATAGTGCTTCAGTTATCAAAAGATGGTTTCTACTTTTCCCATATATTAACTTTACTGGTTATTAACAAACAAAGAGCTGTACTGCTACAACTTCTCAGTTGATATATTGACCAATTATTTTAACAAGTATATATAATAGAATTATAAGATATGGTAATGCGTAGGTGTAGATAACTCTTATTAAGCACATTTCTAAACTTCTTAGTACTTGATGAAGTCAAATCAGATTTTGTAATGGTTATCTATATAAATTTATTATAATAAAATAGAAATTAAATTTTGATGAATATATATTTTTAGAGAATTTGTTTTTCATTTCTTAGTTATCGGTTATAAATTGATTTGACTTTTATTTCTTTTCACATAAATTGAGAATGAACAATGAAAGATGTTTGAAATGAATATAATCATCTCCTTATAATTATATAAGGAGGGATTAATTTTATGCATATTTTTTGAAAAAAAAATCTTTTTATTTTTAGTTATTTGATGAACTACTATAAATTAATCCCATAAATTACTTTTTTTTCATATAATTTGAAAACGGATTATAAAAAACATTTGAAATAAATACAATCACCTTACTATAATTATAAAGTATTAATTAGATTATAGTTAAGAGAATTATTTTTTTAATTCAACATCGGTATCTAAGTTTTAGGTTGATTAATTTTGAGAAAGATTGATTTAACTTTATAAATATTTTTAATTGATCAGACTAAATCGAAAAAACATACTTATTCTAACTGTTAAAATTTTCGGATTCGTTATCGATGCCTCATCTATTTTTTGTATTGTTGGAGGAGTTAATGATGATACCTATCCGGGGCTGGTTCAGTTGTGGCAACTGATGAGAGGTCCGATTTGGTTATTAAGGGCTCGATTTGATAATTGCTCTAAGTCTATCCGTATTCGCTTTTTGT
>JBBUKS010479597.1:0-16785 GCA_038050645.1 Hedychium gardnerianum
GGTGCATCTAATTCTTAGAATATCTTTTTTATTTATTTCAATCTTAAATTAAAATAAAAAATTATTTTTTTATTTAAATCAAATCAAATGGAATCGAATCGAATTAGATAAATAATAATAATAATTTAATTTTTTTAAAATAATTTTTTAGTATAACCAATGACTTTTGTACGAAACATTTTAATAAAATATTTTTTTATTTGTTTCGATTCGATTGATTTCGATTTAAATAAAATTAAATCATTAATCATTAATATTAATTTTGAATAATTCTCGATAACGATGTTAAAAATTTATTATTTTATCGTAAGTGCACGATAATATCGTCAAGTAAAATAAAAGATATCGAATCCATAGAAATGGTAGAGTAAGCACTAGTGATTTGGTGAAGGAAATTAGCTAGACTAATCGAATTGTGAGCTTGTAAATTTAAGAGAGAGGAAATGTGAGAAAGTACTTAAGAGAGATCTAGGTCCAAATATCCCAAATGATATGTGAGAATTAGTTTGATGAGTAAATCTAGGTTTTCGGTTTCACTAGAATGTTAGATAATGTCCCTATAATATAATTATCTTCTAATTCTCAACATTACTCCTATGAACTAGGATAAATTTCTATATCAAAGTTTTTTAACTCTAGAAAGTATAATATGTATCAGTGCCCTCTGTCACTAAGGGCACAAGTATTCGATTGAATGAGAATCTTTGTCACTAAGGATTTCTTGATTATCCAGTCTAGTAGCAATCCTAACATAGAAGTAAAACCTTAAATCTACATGCATCATTCACATTCATATTTTGTCAAACATACACAATGTACAATACACAAACATAAGAATAACATCTCATAAAAAATAAAAAAATAATATTTTATTTTAATTTAAAATTGAAAAAGATAAAAAAAATATTTTAAATATTGGGTAAAAATAAAAGGGTACTATTTTTATAAATAGTCAAAGGACATCCTTTTTTATTTTATTATCAAAAACATGCCCCACCCTTTTATAAAATAACATAACCGTCGTCCATTAAAAAATAACAATATATTTTTATTATTATCTCTCTTATATTTTTCTCTACCTAAATAGGCATTATATAGCAGCGACGACTCTATAGCTGTTACACAGTTACAACAATTATGAACTCGTATGCTACATAGTTGTAGCAGCTACGGTTCTATAGCTATTACAATATGAAGAAAAAAAATTAATACTAAAATTATTTAGAGTCTCTGAAAAAAATTCAAATAATATTTTTTAGCCAAAAACTTAGTTGTTACGGGTTCCGCGTCATAGTAAATTATAGATATCTACACGAGTTTTGATTTGATATATTGTGCGTCCCGTAATTTAATTCGAATCAAAAGTTATAATCTTTCAAAATTTAAAGTTTAACATTCGCATTACTATAACGACTAACGGGATCACAATTCCATACAAACATACATCACCAAACTCATTCTATCACATTTACATACATCAAATTAACATAATTTCATCACATTTATATCGCATACAAACCAACCATACAAACACATGTTTACATACAAACTCATGACTTGTGTTTATAAAAGCTTCGCCGGCCAAGCCCGTGGCAGCGAGCTTTGCCGAGCAAACTGAGAAGAGAGGGAAGGGGAGAGGAGTTGGCGTACCTACCGGAGGAGTTCGATGGAGATCAGAGAGGAGGCCAGAATCACACAAGAGGTTGAAAGAGAGATCGGGCTGAATCAAAGTTGTTTGCACAAATTTTTTTCTCTAAAATAGCGATGAATATCAATTTCGTCATAATTTAACGACGATAATCAATATTCATCGTTGTTTTGTGGTCATAATTAGGTCAAAGCCTTAATTTAGGTTCCTTAATGCTATTTAGCGACGAAAAAATAACTTTTGTCGCTAATTAGCGACGGAAAGATAAATTCTATCGTTAATTAGTAACGATATATAATCTTTGTTGTTAATTAGGAATGGAAAATAACTTTCATCATTAATTCCATCATTAATCTCATATTTTTTATAACATAATTTATTAGTGACGGATAATTATATTATTTTATAAAAAAAACTCCCTTTTAATAATAAAATAAAAAAGAACGTCTTTTTAATCATTCATAAAAATAGGAATATTCTTTTAATTTTTAATTTTTGCTCATGTTTTAAAAAATCCTAAAAAATAAGTGCGCCCCCTTCAAGAAAATGCCCGACAAGAAAGCCTAGCAAGTCCCGCGGCATCTCTGCTCAATCGCCCTTTGGGACTGAATGAGGATAACCGAGCTAAAAACGGGAGGAATTACACATGGTTTTCGTTAACTCGTATGACACTAAGAATCTCTTTTCCTCAAATGGTAAACGAGAAAGAGAGAGAGAAATCCATGTCACTTCGTCTAAGATATATATGAATTATGACGATAATGATGAGAAATTGATAGAAAAAAAAAAAGTTGGGCAAATTAGATATAGCCTATTCAATCAGGCCGTGAGCATATGATATTTGTACGTGATACCTAGCTCTCGGGATAATAGTGCGATGATTAAATTTTTTAATGATTAATCAAAGAGTTTAAGGTTCGAATCTTAACTACGACGTATTGCAAGAAATTTTTTCTCCAATGAAAAGTGGGTTTTCGAATACTGGTCATTTAGATGAGCCTTCATTAGCGTTTTCCGATTTATCTTGGTGATCGATGAAAAATTTTCGTGGGATTGAATAGGTCATTCCAGATTCAACATTATCCGATCTGATTAATTTTTTATTTTTTTTTTTACGTGGAATTTAAAATACACTGGAAGGCCAACTCAGTGCGTCAATAATGATTAGGCAGGATGTCAGAGCTGGAACAAAAACCCTGATGAACTTTTAGGGCCAAGCCAAATTTTCTCTAGAAACATTGCTTGCTTCGGGAATTACAGAGCAGCAGCAAATGGAAGCAAAAGGGTTCGGTTTCGATGAATTTTCGTAAGACTAAATGAATCGAAGGCAATTCAAACTTTACGTTCGAGCTGAATCAGAACGAATTAAATGGTTAAAATGGTTATTTTAAGTTTATATTTAATTTTTTTTATAAGCTTGAGTTTAGAGTTGACTTTCTAGTTGGTCCGGTCTGAGATTTGAAGGGATTGATTAACTTCATTGGGATCGTCCTTTGTTGACTTTGATTGAGTAATTGTATTTGACTTCTCCAAACGGTCAATTTCACTTTGTCTGGTTGAAGACCAAAAGAGGGGGCAAGACCCACTTTAGCAAAATCCTTCCGACATTTAAATCAAAATCGGAGAAAAGAACGAAGAACAATAACAGAATATGAGTCTCGAAGTTAATTGTGCATACCCTGCTTACTGAAATTACTACCTCTCTTTATTCCAGGTGCTTCGTAATTCCGACATTATGTAATCAGTATTTGTAACTGACATCTTCTTTCCTGAGTGTAACTAATGCATCTCTTTAACCGCGGCTCTTTACTGCTGATAAGATAACCTTCCTTTTCCACAACGGACGCGCCTCTTACTTCAACTTACTCTGATTTAACGTGGTCAATCATAGGTATTATCGAGCTCCCAAGAACTGCCGAACTCCCATACGAGCTCCTATAAGTACTATCGACCTCTTTTGAAGTCAGCATCACCTAATTTGACCCAAACCAAATATAAGTCGAAACTTTAAGTGGCTCGGATCTATGTTGATCGAGTCAAAGATATATTATATAAAATCTTTGTTTGCATAACATCCGTGTCGACGGACATACCTCGTAAGACCCATTAATCACTTCAACATCAATGGTGTTCATCAAGGTTGCAGTGAATTCAGTTAAAATTGTATTTTAAAATTAATACTGAATTGTCGGTACCAATTAAAAAAAAATCCTAAGTTGGAGTGAAGAAAGATTCTCTTAGTGTTCTAATTCATGCCTACCATGCCATGACAAATCCTACCGAGTTGTACTAGGCTTTCCAGGCTGTGCCACAGACCATGCAGTATGGTAGATGGCTAGCTGGAAGGCGTTGTCATGCACCACCGCCCTCCATTCCCGTCTCGGCTATGAGCTGGGTAGGTCACATAGAGCCAGGCGAGCGAGACGCATGCCACGCACACAGGCCGCGCAGGCCCCGCAGAGGGTTGTCAGGTCCTGGCCACCGGCAGACCTTCACGTCCCTTCATTTGAACAAGGAGTACGAGTTTTGGCCACGATCATGTCTCTCCGGGAGCAGGGCGGGGCGGGGCCTCGCACCGTATCCTCAATCACGAGTGGCTGCTCCATTTGGTACCTCGAGGGCCTCCTCCTCCAACAAGCCACCATGGGCCATGGCAGGGTGGAATCTTGGCGGTGGCGAAAAGAAATCCTGATGTCGGGAGACCTTGGACCCAGGTCCTCTCCATTCCCTTGTGCCTGATAATCACAGGTACTGTCCCTGTCCACCGCCTGCTAGTAAAACCCCCTCCTTGGAGATCTCGTACATTTTTTCTAACGCTCATGCCCACCTCAAATCACCTACACTGGCCATGCATTTCCCTCCTTCCTCCTCGCAGACAAATACAATATGTACTTACTCCTCTCAGATTGAGATGGATTCTGAAGTACTGGTTTAAACAATATCACAAACACATGGCGAGCAGATCTGTGCTGGTGCTGCTCACCCAACTATCTTTGATTAAGACCCCATTCACCCATTCGTCATGTGGGTTATTAGCCTCCCCTCCTGCCTCTTGTTCACTGATCCTTTGGTCGTATTCATACTTTCTTCATTTCGCCCTCTTGTAGATACTGCACATCAGGTGAGTCTAATTTGGCCGTGTCAAATCAGTTCAATAGGAGTCCCACGGCATCTCGACAAAGTGTGGTGGTTTATGTCATCTTGAGTTTTTGAAGTTTGTAGTTTGTGGTTTCATTTAGCTTGTACGTGATATTGCTTTTAGGAAAAGGTTGTAGTATGTTGAAGCGAATGGCAGGGTGAATCTAATGGCCACACTGCTGTTGCGCTGTAAGACGGTCGAAATTGGTTGTTTGGCTTTTGTAGCCTGTATTCTAATTCAATTTTTGTCAGCTATCTATGTGGATTTTGAATGCCTTCCAGTTAGGGTTCATCAGTAGTAAATTGTTACTGTCGATCACTCGAGCCAATTTGGAAGCATGACTCAGCAACATTCGGTTGCTTGCTGTCATGGTTATTGAATTTCCTTCCTTTGGGGTTTCATTGGGTCATGCATTGCTGTTAATTTGCTGTTTCCTCTGTCGCTGTTCGTCTTCTAAGAATCAATGTTTTGGATAATTGGAGTGAAGTCTCTATCAGATGCCAGGTTCAGTTGCAGAAATAGTTGGAGCTGCTGCAGGTGGCTTTGCATTGTTGGTTATTGTTGTTGGGCTTTTGTGGTTCTACATATTTTACTGGAGGAGGACTGAGGCGAATATAAGTTCTGAGACTGGTTCTTCAGACCCATCTAATCTTGGTAACTGAAGTTACTCTATATGATTGAGAGGGCTTTTGCCTTCACTATTTTGCCTGCTTTCCTTATTTTAATGTTTCTATATATTCAGATGTTTTGGTATTTGTGTTTGGGCAGTGGAATGTAGGAGAGATAGGAGAGCATTCGTTGATTACAGTCTTGCAAATGAGCATCATGTTGCCAGGAGATTCACACTAGAAGAGTTGGAAGAAGCTACTAAGAACTTTAGTCAAAACAATCTTGTTGGCACTGGTAGCTTTGGTTTAGTATACAAGGGTCTGCTTCTTGATGGTACCATTGTAGCAATTAAGAGGCATGTACATGTTCCAAGGCTGGCATTTGTTGAAGAGGTAAATTGGCTTCCCTGAACTAAAAAAGCATAAGAAGTTTTTCTAATGCAATTCTCATTAGTCCTCCCTATTTGCTAGCATAAATGCAAAAAAAGACTTGCTTACTATCTATGTGAATGTGTGATGGCCTTTAGGATGTTCAATATGAGTGCATGCATCATCATTGGATAGTTAATCAAAAACCATATTTATGTTTATCTAAACACTATGATTGTGCAATCCTTGTTCGAGCAAGTGCAATTGTTGTTGAAAGAAACACCATTTTTTGTGCTTGTTAGATACTTATAGATTAAGGTTGGTGGATGACATTATTTGAAGGTGGTTTCAATTGGCATTTTGCAAGATTTTTTTTTGGTTTTTGACTATTCCTTATAAGATATTGGTAGATAGGTTGGGTTTAGAGGTGCTAAAATGGGCCAACTAAGCTAGGCCCAATAAGCCCGTCGAGGCTCGATTGACACGAAATGTCACGGGCTATGTTGGGCATGACCTGTGATGTCACTGATTGTCACCCAACACAAGCTTGGGATAAAAAATGTTTTTGAATTAATTTTTTAAATAGAAAATATTAAAATATTAAGGGATACCACAAGGTTTGACATGAATGGGCAATTGGTTATTGAAAAATTTGACCGTGATAAAAGATTTGCACTTTGTCATAGCATGATAATGTGACGATTGTTCAAATTGACCTCAATGTAGTGATTGATTGTGCTGAAGAATTGATAGAGAGAAACTAAGCTAAAGAAAAAAAGATTAAAATGTTTGGCTACAATAAGTCTCTATCCGATAAAGAACTTTGAGAGATATCTATCAATTGACAATGACTACTGTGAGCAAGAAAATCACAGCTCTTTATATGACAAAATAGCTTTATCAGTAATCTCGTTCTCAAGCAAAAAGTTACAGTGAAAAACTCAATTTGACAAGGCTATGGTTAACCTATACTTGCTTCTATCAGCTTGCAGCATGCTTCTGTCTTTGGTAGGCATAAATCTATGACAAAGATGAGATCTTCTATGATGATGAAATGATGTTCCACTGCAAAGTCAGAGGAGTTACTTGGTAAACAAAAAAGCATTGACGATGGAGTCTTATGGTTCAAAGACACCAAGGGACACTCTTGATCACAACTGGAGTAGAGGATATCATGTGTTGGAATGAGAAAGCAAAGCAAAATGTGAGATCAAAATGTCTGAAGAGACTTATAAAACATTGCAAAACCACTGTGGTAGAAAGTGTGTTTAATGTTGATGACAAGAAAAAATAATCTCAGATAGATTTTGCTCAATTGATCATGGACTAGTGATTCTCACATCACGTGAATTCTTTGAGAAGTGCCTTCATGATCTATAAACCAAGTAGAGAACTTGTGTAGCTTGGAGAAGACGAGGCATATCATGTAGTTGGGGTGGAAACTAAATGGGAAATCATGTTAACTTCTGTTGGGATCCAACATGTTCCGGATTGAGGGCATCCTTAGTATCTTTAGGCACACTTGATGTCAAGGATACTTATGTTATTCTTATAGAAGAGGTTTTGAGATTTGCAAAGAAGAAAAAATATTGATGATAACTATGAGATCTCCAGCTAACGTATTTGTTTTGGAGATTTTAATGTGTGTTGTACGTTCAAGATGTGTTGTATAAACAGTAAGAAGGCACATGGTGCTATTTGATCTTCAACGATGGAGAGGAAGATGATATTTGTAGTGATATAAGGGCTAAAGACCAAGAATCTGATGGTTGTGTCAACTTGGGTCCTCCAATCTGATCTAACATGTATAAATATTAAATAAGATACATGATTCGATTCAATCTTCGGGCTAAAGACCAAGATTCTATTGGTTGTGTCTACTCAGGCCATCTGATCCAATCTTACATGCAGGTGCTGGACTAGGCCTTGGAAGTGGAACAGATACCATGAGTTCGAGGAAGAGATTATTGTGCTGCGGCCCTTAGGCCACAAGTTCAACACATATGCATGCAACATCCTTAGTTAGAGATGCACAATCGTTTTTTGGCCTAAACACAAACATTATCAAATTGTTGTTTGAATAAGTGCAACCATCATTTAGATATTCACATCCATTTTTGTGTTTGCCATGGATAAGCGCATATTAGTTGGTTGATAGCATTATTTCAAGGTGTTATTTCAGAATATATAACATTTAATTAGCTCAGATACAGATGCATAGATGCTTCTTAAGGATGTGTTATTTTCATTTATATGAATTATGCTCACAAGTGGTTTCTTCAAGGAATTTTGGTTGCGAACAACACTTGATTTACCACGATTTTGTTATGCTTGTGTGGTGGCGAGGCATACTAAACTCTTTCTTATTTTTAAACAGGTTAAAAAATTATCAAAAATCAGACACCGCAATCTAGTTACTCTTATCGGTTATTGCCAGGAAGGTGGTTTGCAAATGTTAGTTTATGAGTATTTGCCAAATGGAAGCATCTCTCAGCACTTATATTGTACGGTTACCTTATCTTAACACTGACTCATGGCTCTGATGTTATTTTTCTGTTTTGCCTACTTAAATACAGTATCCTTTTTTTTGGCAGATAAGGAACACCATTCACTAACAAATCTTGAATTTAAACAAAGGCTCACAGTGGCAATTGGAGCTGCCAAAGGTAGGCTCAATTCCTTATATCAACTGAATGAGGAAATAAGTTAATGAGTGATATATCATACAGTTTGAGCAGAAATTATCCTCTCCACAATCTGAAAATTAGAGCTGTTTCATAACTTTGGATCGCAGGATTGACCCATCTGCACAGTCTTGCACCTCCTTTGGTACATAAAAATTTCAAAACAAGCAACATCTTGGTTGACGAGAATTTCATTGCGAAGGTAGCTGATGTAAGCATTCTCAAATTACTACAAGGAAGTGAGGAAGTTCAACATCAGGGAAGTAAAAATGCCTTCCAAGATCCTGTGTATGTCAAAATTTCACAATTTGTATTACTTGTGTTCTACCTGTTATTGGATATCACAATTGACTTATTTGGCTATTGTATTAAGGTAATGTGTTTTCCAGTGCTAGAGAGTCGGGAAGATTTTCTGAAGCCAGTGATGTTTATAGCTTTGGAGTATTCCTTCTAGAGCTCATAAGTGGAATTGACATCGCACGGTGCATCTCTCCAGATTCATACAATATTTTAGCTCATTGGGTAATTCATCGTGTTCAAGTATTTCCTTTAACTGATGATCTTTAGTTCAGCTAGACACTTACAAGTTCACTGCATTAGGTGGAAGCTCATGTTAGTTCAAATGATCTCATCGATCGCCGGCTTGGTAATGGTTTTACCTCCCAAGGTATGAAAGAGCTAATCGCACTAACTCTTCAGTGCTTGAATCCATCTGCGCAAAGCCGCCCGTGGATGAGCACAATTGTCACGGTGCTCGATAGGATTCTTGAGACTGAGATGACACTGACAACAATCATGGGCGATGGCACTGCCATTGTTACCCTCGGTAGCCAGTTATTTACTTGAGCTTGAAGAACAAACAATCAGTTATTTGATCAAGCTACCGGGAATCAATCTCTTCAGCGAAATGCAATGCACAAAAGATCTCTGTCCCAAGCAGCAGTTCTTGCTGTCTGTGTATCCGAACTGTGTTTGTTTCTCTGACAGCCATGGCAACATTGATGTGTCTCAAAACTCAAAAGCTCACCATTCTTGTATGGATTTATTTATTGTTCAAAAATATTATGATTCATTCATCTGCAAAATAATTCAGCCTCTTAAGGTGCCTGCTATTGTAGAATTTTTTAACTTCCTTTTGCAATTATAGGTTTATTATTGTCGTTTATTTTTCATTTTCATAAGTGTTATTGAATTTTTTAATTGTCATTATTGATTTTCACTAGATTATTATTCTGAAATGATAATATCTAAAAGCACATGCTAAAATGATAAATAATAAAATAAAAAGAATATTTTGATAATATTTATAAAAATGTCAAAAGGCGTCTTTTGTTACTATTTAATCGTATATATTTATGTTCCTGTTTCTAGTATTATTTTTATTATTATTTTTTATTTAAATTTTTTTGGTCTAAATCTCGATCGTATTATGATAATTACGTTTTATAATTATTACGAATTATAACTGTTATAATTATTATAATAATTATAATTTATATTTATTAATTATGATTTTATAATTGTTATATTAATCATGTACATTTTTCATTGGGTTCGACAAAATGGGAAGGAGGAGAAGGATAAATGTACACGATTGAGTGAAAAGGATACCTTTTGATTAAAAAACCAAGTGGGGCGTCGTTTGGAAAATAAAGGGGGCGACTATTTTTGCCCAATCGGACTCGCGGTCGAACCTCTGTTCCGATCCCTAGCATTCGCATCTCCGATTCCTCCCGCGGCCCCTTTTCGATCGGCGACAGCCACCACGCCTCTCCCTCCTCCTCCCGCAACTCCGTAATCTCCGTTCCGTAGCAAGGTCACGACCTTCTACCCCTTACGCCTATCTACGATCGTCTCCTCGTAGTTCCGGCTCCAAGTTCATCGAGGTTTCTCCTATTCACGCTGACCTTGGATCGAAGGGGTATTCACATTTTTTGTTGGGTTGAATTCATAGTTTTAATGTAGACGAGAGGCACGTGTGTGGTAATTCTGGAGTTAACTGTTTTTGAGAATGGATTTTTGATTTCGGACCAATTTACAGTAGTGTTGATCCCTTCTGTCATGAGAACTTACAAATTGATTATTTCTGGTCTTTCCTGAAAAACGTGCTTGAAAATGCACCTTGTGTAGCTTCTTTTTTTAGACAATTGATGAAAAGAGATTACACGTGCTTTCTTTGTCGCTGTGATGTTTATTTCTGCAGATCATTAATGACAGTGGATATTTGTAAATCGATGAGAGCATTTAATTGTTTTAACTGTACAATATCAATTACTGTTTATGCTGTCGATCAACTTGTATAGATCAACAATTAAACATTGTAAATATGTGTGCTAAATTATTATCAAACCCGGGCAATAGAGGTTTGAAATAATATGCACTCTGTTTTGTTAAATTAGTTTGGTGTCCTCCCTTTAGGAAATCCTGGTCGTGCCATTGGCTGCCAATCTCACTAGTATGTGCATTATTCTATATTCCTCTCATTTGTAACCTTCAAGCTCCTATTTTTTTTCCCTCTAGACCATAGCCCGTCTCCATCTCTCTTCTGTTTGTTTATGCGGGTCATTGCTTCAAAGTTGTCTTGATGATTGAGGATTTTTCCCTCCTAGAATCCATACACAACCAGAAAAAGAATATCAGTAAAACAAGGCAACAGAGTTCTTGCTAGGACCATGAGCTCCATCTGTGATTTTAAGAAATCATTTGATGGTGTCTTCATCGTGGAAGAATTGCATGAAGTTTGCTCCCATTTTGTGGCTCGAAACACCCTCTACGTTTTGGTGTGGTTACCTGATTCCTTGGAATTTGTTACTTTATTCATTTAAAAAATGTTAACCTACAAAAAAAATTACACACATTAGTATAACTTCTTAGTGTCTTAAGGAAGCACTATAAACCATATTTTTGGGCATGATAATGTACATGATTCAATATGTCGTTTAATTTATTTGGACAACAATTTTGTCAGATCAAAAAAGTACTCATTTCAGTTGGTGCAATTATGGATGTGTATTACATAATGTTTGAATGTGACCTTGATGGGGTGGAAACCATCTGAACAAAAATACCATCATTCCTTGTGGCGTTCTACATTCAATAACTATTGAACAACTGAAGTAGATGTCTAACTATTCTTCTCTAGGTCTTCCACCATTGTGAAAGCTATTCTCTTGCCACCATTTCTTGTGGCAACACAAAAATTGTGTCACAAGCCATTCTACTCTGTCATAGAATTTTTGTTTGAAGGAGGCATAGAACCATCTCAATATTTCTCCAATGAGTTTGTACACTGGCTATTATTGCCCCAGATGAGGGATATATCAACCCTTCATATCCCTTTGATGTGAAACTGTTCAAGTTCTTACTTGTCATTCAATCTGCTGTTCTGATATTGCAACTATCCCACATTGGTTTCTGGTTTCTCGTTGCTAGTGTGCTTGAGTTGTTTTGTACTGATTCTTCATTGATCCTATTCCTACTATGATTGGTACAGTCTACACAGTCATTGCTTGAAATTTTGAGTTCAAGTATATGCCTTTATTAAGATATATGCACAGTAAAGACGAGATCCAGCATATCTGTTTTTCCACTATTTCTGCTTTGGTTAATCACTTGTGAGTTGTGACAGTAATGTAAAGTTGCTGAAGCATCATACAAGATTGCAAAAGTTATTTTTTAAAGCTAAATTATGGATTGTCATCATCATGCAGAGGAATAAGAATTTGATGAAAAATGAAATGATGTTGCTTTCAACTATTTGTAGTGGGCATGAATCCCTGATATTTAGTAGTCCTTCAGGAAACAGGGAATGTTCTAATGTTGATTTCATTGTACCCTTATAACAGGAACTATGCCATCTAATTTTCTCCCTGCTTTTTTTTTTATCTAAAACTTGGACTGAATTCTTCTGTAAAATTGGGGCCTGCTATATCCTTCTAGAGCATCTAATGTATCCTAATATATTGGTCTAGTATTCCTTCTTTCTCTTGTCAAGTTACATCTATGTTTTGGCATTTGATAGAAATTTGCATTTTCTTCCAGGTTTGCTTCTTGAGTGAAGATTACCAGGAAGAAGTACATGACTATGTCTTTCATCAGGTCCTTCCCGGGCATACAGTTGCCACGAGTTCTCAGGTATAGTTGATTGCTATAACATTTACACTATTGATGCAATCATTTTAAAAGCTTTGACTAGTTCTGGCTCTGGACTGTACTGGATCTATCTATTCATTTATTTTATTGTTAAATTAGAATTATTATGTTTGTTATACTTGGAAGACTTGAACTATTTCAATTGAGTTGTGAAAGCATATACCCTTGCTGAATTTTGCAAATAAAACTGCACTCATATACCAAATATTGCTTGTTATTGCAAATTCAACTTCTCACAACTCAATTCCTGTGTTTCAACCTTTTGTTTTCCTTGTTATTCTCATTTTATAACTCCGATGCACTATGGGCTAAACCTAACTTATGAGTTATGTCAATGCTCTTCTCTCGGTCCAAAGTTTAATCTAAAGGATACATTATATTACAGGCTATTGGAGCGAGATGTGGAGACTGTCCTCAACGTACTGCAGCCAGGACCTTTAGGGATCCTTGAGCACAAGTTCTCAGTGGCAGAGGTGCAAGAAGCAAAGGCCACTGTCAGAAGAGCAATTGAGAACTGGCGAAGGAATTCGTCCCTCGAAAAAATTGCTTCTATTCAGCATAGCTCAGAAGGTGCACCTTCACACAGCGGATAAGTCTCTTGCTCCTATAGTTGCAAGAATTCCACAACATCAAGCTCTGGGATCCCAATTAGATGTAATTCGTTACATTTTATTTGTTGGTATCATCAGCATGCTCCGATCACTCACTCAAGTTCCCTTTCATCGTCTTATAGAACCATGTAAATCTTCTGAGAAAGCGAGAAATGGAAGTTCACAAGGACTTGTTAGATTTTTCTTCATCTGCATCAGAATTTGTCGTGACTATTTCTACCAAACAATAGCCTAATATGCTCCTTTCATTTGTGGTCTAAAACAAAATTTGGACAACAAATTAGCACAATGTAAGCCTCTATGCCATGCAGATTTCATAGTTGCTGATAAGAAATTTTGATCAGGAATGAGTGCCTGATGTCTCTGTTATCCCTCTTTATTTTGTAATACATTTTTGTTAAATCTGAATTTGAATAGAATGCTAAAAAATTAATATACATGTTTGATTTTTTTTAATCAATTTTCATGATTAAAAAAATCAACATAAGGATATTTTAAAAGGAAATGGCTAGAACTTAGAAAGGTGTTTTGACAATAATAAAAGTTAAAGGTGCGCACTTAGAATGGCATTTCAAAGATTTCTCTTGGTTTTTAATCCTTGTTCTAATCTTGACTACAGTTGACTTCCATGTAGTTGAGCTGTTGATTTGCCAAGTCGTATGGCGAGCTGCATCGCCCCGATCACGGTCCACCAATCATCCTTCAAAATCCCCATGCAGAAAATCCACGTTCTCCCGCCCCAGCCTCATGTCCGCCTCCTCGACGAGGAACGTCATCGCCGGGAAGTTGTCTAACCGTGCCGGCATCCGCTAGCACACGTCCACGTGCAGCCATCCCACGCTCGACCCGTTTGCTTTTCTCCAGTCCCAGCCCCTCGAAGTGCCGCTCCACCACTGCCCTCAGCTGGTCGTACGCCGTTGGCTTTCTCCGGTCCCAGCCTCTCGAAGTGCCGCTCCACCACTGCCCTCAGCCGGTCGTATGCTGCCGGATGAGGATGAGCCGGAGGCTGAAGCCAATGGTGTAGGGGGCAGCGGCGGTTTCCACTTTGTGGCAAAAAAACAAAACGCTCGCCCCTAGCGCTTCCGTCAATCCGTCCCAGGACCAACATGGAGGAGGTAAATCACAAGGACTAATCTAACTAGTCCGAACAATGATCAGTGGATGGTAACTGAAATAATAATGTATAAGAAGAAATGGATTTGGTAGGGGATGAACTGAGAGATGCTGTATAAAACTTAAACAAGCTCTAGATTTTGGAATTTGGAATTATCAATAATAATCAACCTAGAGTTTAAAGACGGCCATCAGCCCCAAAGCTGATTATTGCAAGAGGCAAGTCTTGGCGCCACCAGATTTATTGTATACAATTTTATTCCACGTTGCAGAGGCCGATTCGAACTCATGATCTTCAAGTCACACAATAATTTTATCGTGATGACTCCCCTTCACCTATAGAGCTTAAACAGATAAAAAAAAAGGGAATAAGATAATGAATATAATGCTGTTTGGCAATAACATTAATGGTTTTCCATTGTCTCATTCATGTGCTCAAGATATATGTATGGTGAACCATTAGCATTGCACAAATGGAATGGAAAATGATTTTCAAGAGCGAGATCAAAACTAGTTCCTCTCATCTACAGATCTCGGTGTGGCCAATGAACAGGGGCCATGCTCTAAACAATGAGGCCTATTGAATCAAGAAACAAATCAAGAGAAAAAGGTAAACATCTGCATGTAAACAATTTCATTAGTCTTTTCTAAAAGCTGTGGGCTAAACAACTTTTGGCAGAGAGTTAAATGATCCGATGGATGGCTTGGTTCAATTATGGCATGCTGAACAAGAACCTGAATACATCACTCAGCGAAATTATGCCTTCTACGCGATTCATTGCATCTTCCACAATAATCACACGCCGCACCCCTAGATCAATTGACAGGAATATTTCAAGCACAGTTCATCCATTAGAATGAAGAATTCAGATTTTAGTGTGATTAAATACCAGGATTTGCCAATTGTTCCATTACTTTCTGCAGGGAATCTGAGCGGAGACACGTATGGAGACACTGCCCAGTTAATGATCCATGAGATGAACTTGTGTTGTTTTTGAGCTGCAATGCCTGAAATTTCGTGAAAAATGATTGTAAAATTTATTTGTCAAAGTGAGCTTAGTAAGGACTGTTAAGAGCTAGACAATGATGTAACTTTACACTTGTATGACGACCTCTAGTCCACACTGGCTGTGTCATGTGACAGTTAAGATTTAGATATTCACCACCTTTTGTATCAAGGCAAACTTAGACTATCAAGAACAATAGAATTTGATATTCACAGAAGAGCGTAGTTGAGGCTACTGTTTCAATGATACTAGTTCAAAGTGGACCAGTAATACCGACCATGAGGTAGACTTGAGTGATAGATTGAACTATAAGTATGCTTAAGGGTGCATCTTAGGTTGAGGTAGAGTTCTTCGATTAAGGCAAGTTTTCTCACATGCTTCTCTATGTTATTTAAATTGTGTTAGTTTTCAAAAGGAGAAACTTAAATGTCCTCAAATGATTAGAATGGGGATATAAATAATGCTATTTGAGGCTTGATAAGGGGATACAGCTGATTTTCTATTTTTGCTACATATAATCTCAATCTTAACATGCTCTGGGAGATTTATACATGTAGGTGAAACACAAAGACACAAGGGGAGTTGTTTTCTCCGCGACTCTTGTTTAGTGATAACTATCTTAAAGTTACTTGTTCTATGTGATATTCTCATTTATTTCCCTCTTCAAGATTTTACCTTAGATAACTATTCCATAACAAACTAACCAACAATTGAAACTTTTAAAAGAGATAAAAACTTAGGGTAGTCCCTCGAGAATATAAATCAGTCAAAGAAACACCTAGAGTAAAATAATGTGTAATTACTTGTATCGAAATAGAGAAAGTGATATGGTGAAACCTTGAGCCATGTAATCTGGGCTTTGACCACATGCTCCCAAGGGATTATGGTTCATTAGTGCAATATGGGTATATTGGGGCAAATATCCTGACACAGTTGAGTGCAAGGGCTTTAACCCCACGCGTTATGTGAATCTTTTGCCTATTTCTGTTATATATTGCTATTATTTGGTTATATTAGTTATCATATTTGTATATATTAGTTATCATATTATCGATATATATTAGTTAATATATATCTATCAATTAGGCTAATTGTCAATTAGCCTAATTATAGTTTCCTAAAATAGATCCCTAGTTTGTAGACAAATATGTCTCATTCTTCAATAAAGATAATGAATTCTTTTTATCTCAATTAACATGGTATCAACCTTAGAGATTCGAAATTAGGGTTCTTTTTATCTCGTGTCCGCGTGCGACAATGCCAGCCCACCGCCCCTTCTCCCTCGCGTTCGCGTACACCGAGCAGCCACAGCTGCTGCGTCGCTACCGTTGCTGCTCTCCTCTCCTCTCTGAGCAGCCACCATTGTTGCTCTCCTTTATGAGCAACCGTAGCTGCTGCGTTGCATTCGTCGCTGCTCTCCTCTCTGAGCAGCGATGGAGGCAACACTGCTCTCC
>JBBUKS010479624.1:0-16781 GCA_038050645.1 Hedychium gardnerianum
CTAGTCTAGCCAGCCCGAACAGTGACTAGTGCATAAAGGGGGCAGGAACCTGGCTACTAGCCAAGATTTGACCCCTATAATGTACACAATCCACGATCTTTGATGACTTAGGTATTCGATAGATTTCATTAAGATAACTCTCGAGGACGAGTTTTTAACCCGTGTTATTCTCATAAAATCGATTACATCACTAGAAGAATGCATCATCGACAATCTCGAATGATGCAACTTACTTTTATCGCATCATTTTAACACTGCCTATAAAAAATAGGGTTAAAAGGTTGATATTGAAGAAGAAAAAGATCTATTATTCCATTAGGGTTCGGAAGCACGAAGATATAATTAAATAGCATAGGTAACGAGGAAGGGAGGTATGTTTGGACATCAACCCTAATATTCTAATTCTCTTTATCTTCTGATATGTATTATTCTGGCTTTAAGGGGTAGTTGAGTCGGTATCGGATGATAGAACTGTATCACTAAGAAACATTTTAAGGTTCAGATTTTATTTTTTTTAAAGAATTATCGTCTCAAATTAATGGAGGGTGAAACATGATAATCATATAACAATGGTTAATCTTTGGAGCCGCAACGTGGCAAGGCAAGTCAACTCGAGATCTATATATATCAAGGCCGTCAACATAATCTAGTAAATATCCTAATTCGGCAAGGAAAATTAGGCGTCGAACTGATCCGATCCTCCTCCTGAGGATAAGATAACGTTAGTGTTCGTTTTCCCCAAGTCATCTTTATCAGTTTTTAGATTAATTAATTATAAGTAGAAAAAAGTAATAATCGTCTGTTAATTGTCTAAATTAATTCCAAATTAAATTAGGTGGCCGATAATAAAGGAGCCTATATGAGAAATCACACGGGCTCTCCCATAGAATTCATAATTCCATGATGTGACGTGGGCCATGGGTCCCACAGCACGTGGGCGCGTTTCCTCAATCACCCACCGTGGGTGTGTAGGTATATATAGATACTTGTGTTCCCATCTCGCGTAATTTTTTGTAAGATTTAGAATTTAAGAATTAAAATTTAGGATATAAAATTTAGATTAAAAATAATTAAAAAATATATACTAGATGATCATAATAAATGGATAATATATATATATATATATATATATAGTTCTGTTAGTCTGTACATTTTATCCTGTATAACCATGAGCATCTGCTGAGGTGATTACCTGCATATCATTGATCAAAATATATGTGATATGATCAGTGATCAGAATTATACCACCTCAGTAGGTGCACATGATTGTACAGGATAAAGTGTGTAGACTATCAAAATCCTATATATATATATAGTGTCTTGTTATCCTGTTCATCTCTAGTATGTAATTGAATGAGTTGGATATCATATGTGTGTATATGTATAATTTTATTATTCTGATGTTCACTTTATGTGCATCATAAAGATTTTTTATTTATTTAATTTTTGTTAGAGCTTAGCATTTAGTATTTATAAGAGTTTAAATTTTAAGATTTAATTAATTATAATATCTAAATTAAGAAAAAAAATTACACATAATATAAACATCATATAAGTAGGGTATCATATTATATAAAAATTAAGGTGATTGAGGTAGCAATCGACATTAATGTTTCTCAGTTGACCAACAACACATGAAAAATGGATAAGTCGCTGATAATTATTGAGATGAGCTCAAGGCAAAAAGAGAGAATAAAAAATGACAAAATCGAAAAAGAGGGGACAACCGAGTAAAGGCAAAAAGGAAGAATTAAAGGTGAGACAAGAACATTAGATGAGAAGACGTAACAAAGTAGAGAGTGAGAGAGGAGGGTGCATTGAATCAAATAGAAGGGAGATAGATAGATAGATAAATACCTTAGGTTTGATTGAGCTTTATGGTATAGTAGGAAATAGAGAAGAATGAATAGGCAAAATAAACATCACAAAACTATATCTATTACACTAAATTCTAGTATCTACAATGATCGATCCTGTTAAACACACTGCTTACGAGTAACAATTATTCTTCCTTTACATTTGTACTTTGATGCATGCACAAATTAGGTGACTAAGACTACTGCAGTTATAAGTCTAATGAAACAACCATACCATTCGAGTTGCATACAGTTATACGTCTAGTTAAGCTTATAGAGATAGTTGTCTTTGAGCACCCCAAAAGTCGAGCACTGAACCCTTCATCTGTGGAATCATCATCCATCAATGAGAGAATCCTCCTTCTTCCCTACTTCTCGAACTGGCCCAACCTGTAGTCTCCCAGCCTGGTCTTGTAGGCACCCTTCTTGTACTCGCTCCACGTGAACTCCCTGTACTTGCTCCGTTCTCCCTCCCCCATCATCTCTCCCAATGGCGCAATCTTCTCGGTCGGCGCAGGGCCAAAGAAGTAGATCATCGATATCCTCGGCTTCAGTCCGTTGGCCAACACCCTGTGCCTCACGCTCTTGAACCTCCCATTCGTCAGCACCTGCAGGATTATCCATTCATTAATCGTGAGTGGTTGTAAATGCTCTTTTGCATGGTTTTTCTCATTAACTTTGATTACTTGAAGAGTATCGCCGACGTTGATGAAGAAGGACTCGCTGTCCGGCGGCACTGAGACCCAGCTGCCGTCCCTGAGTGAAATCTGTAGCCCGGCGCTGTTGTTCGACCTCAATATTGATATCAGTTGTGGATCCGTGTGCTCGCCGAACCCCGTCAAGCTGCAGTTGAGCTTCTCCAGAAGAGGAAACTTGGGGTAGTGGTTGAGCCTGAAGATTCCATCACTCTCGTCTCCCAGCACTAAATTACTGAAAACCTCTCTTTTCTTGAGCTTTAACCCCTCCGCCATTAATTCCAGGACCTCACGAGCTAGCTTCCTCACAGAAAGCAGGTATTCCAGCAAAGCAGAGCTGAAACAGAGCATGATGAGATTGTTGGTAATAAATATGATGATGGTGATGATTAAACTATTTCGAATACAAGTAGGTGTTGAAGCTCACCGGAAAGAGCAGTCCATATACGTGTAAGCCGAGGGATCCGCCGTGACGGCAAAGAGAAGGTACTCCACCCAGCCGATATCCCCATTGGGTCCAATCTGCTTGTTGCCGTAGCCGAAAGGGTAAGCCGGGAGGGTCTTCTCCTTGTCGGCCTGCGGAAAGTGGAAGAACCGGAGCGCCTCGGCCTCCAACTTCTGCATGAGCTCCATGGGAATGCCGTGGCCGGCGATTTTGAAGAAGCCGAAGTCTTCGCAGGCCCTCACGAGGGCCTCCGCGGCGCCGGGCATAGAGAGGTCCACCACGGGGACGGAGGAGAAACAAGCGCAGGGATTGGGAGAGCTGAGGATGGGGATGGCATCGAGTGCAGGGTTGGCCAAGACCACCATGGCTGGGACTGAAGCTGTGCTCTAAGCGTTCGAGGTGGAACAGAGGAGAAAAAGGTGTGTGCATGAAGATGGAGAAGAAGGCAGAGCTGCAGGGGTTTTATTTATAGAGACAATTTACCTTTGCCCCTAAATTTTATTTACGTATTTGGAAATACACTTTATACTTTTGAAATTACCATTTTATCCCTCAAACTTTAAAATTTGTAATAAACGTGCAGTGAATTATATATATAAATATAAATAAATCTTGATATATTTTCCTAAGGTTGCCTATAAACTCAAACTACCTGAATTATTTAATTTTTAAACCTCAAACTTAACGCTATCAAAGGCTTGTCTTTATTTATTCGATTAATTAGTGACAAAGAGGAGGTGTTTTGACAACGATTTAAACATTTAAAAAGTAAAAAACAACAACAACTTTATAAGTGTGATGTGCATTTCAAAAAGAGAGGAGAGGTGTTTTGACAACGATCTTGCATGGGCTTAATTCGATTAGTGAAGTGCGAGTTGCTTGGCCGCAATTTAATGCTTGAAAGGAAATCCAACGTGTGACCGGATTCACTGGATTGGCCCCATAGACACGAGAACATGTAGATGTCCAAATAATCTTTATTATTTTTGACCAAAAGAAAAAAGAGAGAATGAAATTAAAAAGAATTTGTAAAACGTGATTTATGGTGTAGTTAAGGCAACTCCAAAGTCAATCAATAATTAAGAAAGACTATTCGTGCGAACTCAGTGTCTACTTAATGATAGTTTAGTTCATTTAGGCAAATTAAATAAAGCTCAAACTCACCAACTATTCACGTGTGGATGAATCTTCAAAAATACAATTGCCATGCCTGACGTTGGTCATGGACACAAAATGTCAACAAATGGTCCTCCTAATCGCAAATTAATGCACGCAATGAGTAATTAGTCAAATGAAGTTCTAGGCATCAAATATATAATTTGAATTGCAGAAAGAAAAAGAAAAAAAATAGTATTTGATGATTGATTCCACCCTGCATTCTGTAGAAATTAGAACTAGATGTCGACATGCACGATGCAAGAACATGATCAGGCAGCACCAGTCATATAATATATATATATATTTATAAGTGCATGGAGCCGTTCGTTTGCTCGATAGGCCCTTGTCACGTACTTTGGTGAAGGATCAATGATTAAAGCACTGTAGTAGAATTCTTAGGTCTCGTGAGACTAGCCATCGAGGGTGATATAGCAAAGTCAAAAGGAACGGCTCACAGTTTGAATGGTTCATGTCTTCATACTATTTATCTATTTATTGATTTGAGATGATGCTTTTTTGTTTATTAATTAGTATAGAAAATGCACTGCTTTTCTTTCCTTCTATTCCTCGCGTTGTTGGGGCAGTTTCTGCACGACTTTCTGGGGAGAAAAAGTCAACAGTGGGAACCAGGTGCGAATGGAAAAAAAAGGGTTGGCTATGTTTGACCAGAAATCTCCAGGAGAGGAATATGCCACGTGGTCCGCGTGATGACCGCGGTCGGGACTCTGTTGACCGCATGCCACGCCCGCTTGCACGGGCTTGCGTTGACTACGCGTCGGCAGCTGTACTCACGTGTCCTGAAATCTAGTTACGTGTATCGAAGAGGGAAAGAAGAGAGGGGGAAAGAGATCTTGATTGTCGAATCAAGAAAGAATCATTGTAGATATAGAGAAATCAGAAAGGCATATAAACCTCACATTAAATCTCACATCAATTACCATCACTAGTTGAGTTTGCAATGAAAAGGTCCACTAATTTGCGACTTTTTATGTCATAGCAAAGCCATTATTGATGTAGAGTAGGGTCAGGCACTTGAAAAGGTTAACAATTTATGCAAAGTAGGTTAACACTATTGGTGTGATAGCAAATCAGAGGGATTGGAAGTTTTGAGATAGTTTTCCACATAGAATTTCTGAAGTAGCTATATAGAGATTTAGATTTTATTTCTTTTCAAGTGGAAAATATTAGCATTTCTTATTATTGTCATGGTGTGTATTTCTTTGAAATGATGTTTCATGTATTATCATATCATTTTGATCGGCAAGAGGAAATCCATAAACAGAAACAGATTCACCAACTGCGGCAATGCTTTTATTTATTCAATAACTTCGTCTATATCAAAACAAATGGCCGGCACACGTACGAATCGATTAATCCCTAAGAGCAACAACCAATTAACACAAATCATGCAACAGAGTCGCCACGATAATCGAGAGATTTATTATGGTACTTACCAAATCGATCCATGGGCCATGAGAAGATGGCCCGGAGCATAAACTCAGTGAGCAAAGGCAGCGAGCAGAGAGGCCATGGCGGCGAGCGCCAAGATGCAGAGATCTGGCGCCGCCGCTGAGGAGCCGCTCTCCGGGACGGGCGCAGGAGCTAGAGCTTCCTTGGCGGCGACGATAGCCATCGACGAGAGCAGCAGCAGCAGCAGAGGCAGAAGCTCCAAGCCGATCTTAGCCAATGCCGCCATGGCCCAAAACAGAGAAGGAGAAATCGAGAGAGAAACAAGGAATTGGCTGTTGTGTTTGAAAGAGGTAAGCGTGTATATAAAAGAGAAAGGAAGGGGGGAGAGAATTAGCCGTTGGGGAAGGTTCGAAAAGTTTCGAAACGCCGGGGGAAGCACGTGGGTGGGTGGCGGGGACCACAAAGTTTGAGTAGCGTAGCCGGTACCAAAAAAACAAAGTACAAAAGGACGCGTGGCGAGGAGTGTATGGTGGAAGAAGGGAGCGAGCAAAAGGTCAGTTGAACTAACCGTTTTAAAAATAGAAAAGAAACCATTTTCGGAATTCGCAATTGGGTGGCGGGTCTTCGAGGGAGGGTGTAAGTTACGATGGCGCTCCATAAGCCCGATCGTTCTCTATCCATCAAGCCCGTGGGCCTCCGGTGTTAGCATCGACCACTTCGTCCTCTTTCCTGAAAAAGGAACCGAATCAATGGCGACGGCGACGGAAAAGACTCGAGGTTGTTTCTTGCTTGTTCTTCCTGTCGTTCGTCGGTTTTTTTTGCCTGCAATTTATTCTGGACGCCGAATCGAGGTACTCGTAATTCGTTGTACAACTTTTTGGATGTGGTTAGTCGTATTCATACAAATTATTTTGTTCGTTAACCATCCATTGATTCGCTTGGTTTATATCAAACGTGAGGATTTAACGTTTGAAGTTCTAGCTCTATGGTTCCAATTCAGCTGTGTTATTCTATGGATTATATTAACAACTAACTCTCTGGAGATCCTGTTAAAGTTATCCAAAATGAACCTTTGATTCGAATCAAAGGTTCGTTTTGGGTAACTTTAACAAAAAGGGGGAGAAATATATATGTTGTATTTACTTGAATAAAGTAGGAGGAAGTGGAGAAATAAAGTTATCGATTTGTCTTGTTTACTTGAAGGGTAATGAAGAGGAGAAGGCAATTCAATGTATTTAAGATTGTTCATTTTGTTTCCACCAGATCAAGTGGAATTGAAGGAAAAAATTGTTTGAGAATCTAATAAACACAACACAATACATTATTTTTTTCCCCTTCAAGTTCCACCTAACTAAATAAAATGGGTGGCAGTGTATGGAAGGATATATTATGCCATTAATTTCATTTTGTTTCTATTTATATATTTTTTTTCCTAATTACCCTCATTCTTCTCCCCATGTAAACAATACATAAATAGATAATATCTTATGTTCTCATTTTTATGCCAGGAGGGCTCTGCCAGACAATTGTTCACAAAGCTTCATGAAATGAAGCTAGTTTCAATAAACAAACTTCCACTGCAATTTGGTCTCCAGATGTGGTCCAATCCAAGTAAAATGAATATATTACAATTTGAAGCTTCTGATGCCTTGAACTGTGTGCTAAATTTTGGTAGTTTGTTTTTTTAATTATTTCTAAGAAAATTGTTTATGTTTAATATGGTGATTGGGTGGTACAGAAGCACGAGTTCAGCAGAATAAAACACCATGAAGGAAAAGAAACAATGAGAATCCTGGAATAATATAACACTAGTTGTGAGTCCTTTTATATTGGTTTTGCTGTGTGTGCACGTGGAGGGAAGGAGAATGATTGTGATATTTGTTTTCTTTTAACAATTTGGATGATACTTTTCTCTATACAAGGTAGTAAAAAGGTGAAACGCTCGCCCCCAGCGTCCTTGCCAGTCCCGCCAGTCCGTCCCAGGACCAACACGAAACTTTTCTCTATACAAGAATCCATTAGTGGATGGTTGGGTAAACTATTTAAATAACAAGTTTACATAACAGCAGAAACTATGGTGAACTTGAAGACCTCATCAATGAGCTATCAATATGTTTTATCTGAATCAAAGTTTGGTAAACTATTTAAATAATAAGTTTGAGCAGAAACTATGGTGAACTTGAAGACCTTATCAACAAACATTTACTAATTTAGATGTAGTGGATGCAAGCAAGCATGTGAAACTAAACAACTGCATGTAGTATCCAGTATATTTTTATTGTTCATATTGTCACCAAAGCATCTCCTGAATGCCTACACTTGAAACTTTTTGTCATCAATCAATGGTACATTGAGAATATTTGAATGAGTTTAATGGACAGAACTATTTAAATCATAGATGCAGCTTGTGATATATCTCCCGGTACACAAGTATGAGAATATTCATTTTTTGATCCACTTGTAGTAATCATGTGATTTTTGTTTTCACGGGGCAGGAAATAATATCTTAGAAGATGCACAAATAGGAAAATTTGATCCAACAATGTAAGATCCTTTGGAATTCAAACCTTTGATGATGTTTGGATTGATGATGTAGATACTGTTGTGGGTACATACTTTTTTGGTTTGATGATGTTTGATGATGTTTGGATTGTAACTTTGTGTAGATACTATTGTGGGTACATACTTTTTTGGTTTGATGATGTTCAATGATACTTTGATGATGTTTGGATAGCTTATATATAAGGATTGATTGATATATAGTTCGAAGTGTCGTTGACCTAATATTTTTTAATTATTTAAATAATTTATCATTTAAATATAAGACAATAGTTTTGTCAATATATGATTTAAATAAGACAATGATTTTAAACTGTTGTCAAACTATTGTCTTTCAATTGAAAACTCAACGGGTTTTTT
Organism: Hedychium gardnerianum; assembly: GCA_038050645.1. Taxonomy (NCBI): domain Eukaryota; kingdom Viridiplantae; phylum Streptophyta; class Magnoliopsida; order Zingiberales; family Zingiberaceae; genus Hedychium; species Hedychium gardnerianum. The sequence continues at coordinate 8,484 of JBBUKS010479624.1, forward strand.
TGTTGTCAAACTGTTATCTACCTCAAACAAAGGACAACAATTTTTATTTGTTGTCAGACTGTTGTCTACTCCACCCAAAGACAATAGTTTTAAACTATTATCAAACTATTGTCTAAAGCACTCGAAGACAATGGTTTAAAACCATTGTTAAACTGTTGTTGATCGCACTCAAAGACAATGGTGAAAAATCATTGTCATTGACCAAAAGACAATGGTTTTTAAATGTTGTCTTTGAGTATCTCTTTTAACAACACGTCTTTTAATAACATTTTTTTGGGCCTATGACAATGGTGAAAAATCATTGTTACTGAGAGTTTTTCTTGTAGTGAATAAATAAATAAATATAAGATTTAGATAAGTTTCAATCTTATGAATCCAATGATATCTTTATTTATCAAAAATAATGTTGGATGTGATGTGGGGGGGGGGCATTTTTTTTTTGAAATGTTAGTACATAGTGAAAAACAAAAAGAATAAAATAAACAACAAGCGAGACTAACACATCCGATTTTTTTGTGGTTTGACTACCTCTTAGGATTCTTACTCCACGGTCTATGCCTCGAGCATGAGCCATTAAATTTATAATATTTTTAGAAATCTTTTGAAGGTAGAGAAACCTTTTACAAGCTTGTTTTTAAGCAATGCACAAATACAAAAAATATATGTAACATAAGAATTCAATAACAAACAAGTGTTACACTAAAATGATCGCGTCTTGAAGTTCTGAATGCTCGCAACACTCTTCCTAAAACCTCCTAGATCACATGGATAATATGAACTTCAAGAGCTTTGACAATAGAATGAGAATCTAAGTTGTGAATTTCCTACACGAAGTCATATTGATATTTCAAGTGATCGGACGACCTTCTAGTCACTTGGAACTCGTCGTTATCCAATGACATAGTCTCTATTATCTATCCATTTTTAGGTCGCTCGGAAGCCACTTCCGGTCACCCAAACTTCCCCTTTGTCAGCTTTCGCATCCATGTACATGTTGAATCCCTTACTGACTAGATATCATTCTAGGACTTTCGATCGCCTAGAACCTCCTCCAATCGCTTGAACTCAAATTCCTTTTGCCACGTCAGTAGTTTTCATGACCTCATGACCAAAGAGATAACATCAAGTTCAGGTTGCATGGACTAGCTTTCGATCTCCCAACCTACTTTAGATTGCCTATTTAACTCGAGTTAACTTCTTGCAACACCGAGTTAGTCTAGAAACATATATTATAATAATATGCCTAGTATCTAGTCTACCTGAGCTACTAGGCTTGCCTTGTATTTTAGTCCATATGACATTGTGGGACTTCTCACTTGCTAAGAGTTGACTCCTCCAAGACTTTTCCTACATAGAGTTCACTCCTCTTAGGTTTCTACTATTATATACCATATATATATATATATATAAAGATTAAAACTAATTAAAAATTTTCATAATTGAATTTATTTAGAAAAATAATGATAATATAATTCATAATTAATAAGGAAACAAATTTATATGAATATATAGAATTTATTAAATTTTTCTAGAATTTAAAACAAATTTATGGATATTTTATCAGGATAAATCAGTTTGGGTTTAGGAAAACCCATTTAAACTATCCTATTTAAGTTAGAAGTTGATTGAAACTTCACCTATAGTTTCAATTAATTAACCTAAAGTTCGCAATACCTTCAACTCTTCCCCCTTGTGCGTGACAACAATTCAGTTGTTGTCCTCCACGCACCCGATCGCCAGCGCATCCGCCAACCACTATGCGCCCGACTGTCTCTTGCATTACTCGCCACCCGCGTTCGCGTGTTCCACAACTGTCGCTAGCTTGGCTCTCTGTCCAAAGCCCCAACAACCATTTTTGCGGTGACATGCTGCCTGTAGAATCGAAAATAGCGCTAGAGGAGGGGGGGGGGTGAATAACGCTCATGACTTTTTCACAATTTTCATAAAATTAAGAGATAACACAACGAAAAAAAGAAAAGAACAAAAAATAAAGCTAACAAGTTTATTTTCTTACTTGGTTCTTAGCCCAATGCCTGCTAGTCCAAGGCCCACCCTTTGAGTGCTTTCGTTGGCAAATTCACTATAGGCTCAAAGATTACAAATATCAAGTATATATGAAATGACAACAATAGAAATTAGTACAGATAATAACTAGAACAGAAGATTAGGCGTTGGTTGTCGGAGCAGTATTTCAACATCATAGTTGAAGTTTGGAGCAACGCGAAGATCGTTTGAGCGTGTTAGAAGATGTATCCAAGCTACTACTCAAGACCTTATTTTATAACTTCATCCAGGCACCTCTATTTACTTTGAGGCACCATAATCGCGAGTCGATCTTATCAGATCCGAACTCGTCATAGCTTATTTGCTTCCAGGCATCTCAATCCCTTTGAGGCGCCTCGGCTGCTGACATGGTGAGTTATGAGCGCAGTGTTATCTGGTCGAGTCTATCTCATCCTAGGTGCCTCAATCGCTTTGAGACGCCTGGTTGCTAACGTATGCTAACCAACTAGAGGGTGTCACCTCATCCTGCCACATGCCGAGGTGATTGAGGCGCCTCAATACCTTTGAGGCGATTGAATTGGCTTAGGCGTTTGGATCACTTCCAGGTGCCTGGATCAGCTTTTCCATGCTTAAGTTATTTACATCACAGAGTTATCACAGAAACATAGAATAATTTAAATAGAATTATTTGATAGTCTCGGACTATCTAGGCCTGACTTTCGAATTTCAAGTAAAACCCTAGGTCGGACCGACGCCTACCGTTCCCTTAATGGGGAACGTGTCCTCACCTACTTCTCTCAGGAGAGTATACCTGTTGCCAAACATCTGGTCCCCCAAACCTGTTTGGACTTTTGCTCAGCATCCAATTTTAACCTCTGGGACTTCTTGCTAGACGCTCGATCCTCGACCCGTTTAGACTTCTGCCTAATGTCCTCGACCCTTAGGGCTTCCCGCCTAGTGTCCTCGACCCCTAGGACTTTTACCCAACATCCTTGATTTGACAAGTATTTTGCCTAGTCACCTTGACTAGGACTTCGTTGCCCAGTGTAAGATATGACAATAAAATTAAGCGTTAAAATTTAGAAATAACCTAATAGGAATTTTTGGGAATTTTAGAAAAAATTTGGGGTTTAAATCAAATTTACATGAATTAATTAAGGAAATTACTATTTAAGCTAGGAGTTAATAAACTTAATTAACCTATAGTTTATAAGGAAACCCTAAGTTGAGAATCCATTTAATCTTTCTCGATTTCTCCTCTCCCTTCCCGATCCAGCACCACCGAGACCTCTCACTCATAACAATCGATCCTCTCTTTCCCTCACCCATCGCCATCGGCCAGCCCAAACCCTTAGCTAGGTCATGACCGGAGAGGCCATCCTTGGATCTCTCTCCCCTCAACTCATAGTTGGCCCTTTCCTTTCCATCGACCGACGCCATCATCCTATCACCGACTTCCGGTTAGCCATCATTGCCAGGTCAGATCTGCTCGGGCCACCCTAGGCCAACCGACAGCCACCGGCCAGCAACCGGCTAGCCACCAACATCAGTCATAGATCCATCGCCGCCACTCGATTTCAGCCCTAGCGCCGTCGGCCAGATTTGGATCAAATATTACTCTTCTCCTTCTCCGACAGTCACAACAATAAGGTTATTGGTGATAGTTGAGTTGGTTTGGCATTTGATCTAGGGTTGATTGGTCTCCTGCAATCTTGATACATATTGTTTCAGTTGTGCTAGCTTCGGCCAGTGCTATTATTCCAACTAGTGTTATTGTTCCGGCCATCCCTACCTCCGGCCACCACAACCAGTAGGTATGAATGGAGAATTTAGTGTTGGTGTAGCTAGTTGTTCATGCATTTTTATGGCTTGAAATTCTGAATTCATATTTGTTGTAGGATTTGTTCTTGCTTAATATGAATCATGTTAAATTTGTGGAGTACTTGATTTTGTGTTGTTATACCATGCTAGCCTAGTTTAAATCTTGGAGTTTTTTGAATGGATTATAGGACTTGATCTAAGGGTTGTGGATATGGTTAGGTGAAGAAGTTTAGCTTTTGCTTAATTACATCTTAGAATTGTGAATGAAGTTTGTGGCAGGGTTAAAGGTGAATTATTTTTCCTTATTCAAGAGTTTAGTATAAGTGTAGATAAATGTTCTTTCTCATGGATTGGGATGAAGCATTTTGGGGAGAATTCGGGTCAAGGAAAGGGAATGGATGATAACTAAATAACTCGATTTGTGATAGACCAAATAGAAGGGTAATGGTGAGTTGGATATTGGAGTGGGGATAACAAACCCCTATGTTTAAATTGGTTCTATTTGATCCGGTAACTAGATGATATAGAATCGGCTAAAATTGTTTAATAGGTAGATTGTTGAACGAGTTTAATTGGAGGATTAATCAGGGTTAACTAGTTAAATGATTAGTTGGTGATTTTGTTTCTTATTAGTAGGGTACTGATATAGTTTCATAATCCTACTTATAGGATCTGGTTACAAGATGGAGCATCAGATATGAGGATTTCTAGAGCACTCTACTTTTGAGGCGGGTACTTCTATCCTTGTCTCTTTTAATATCTCGATCTTAGTGCATGAGATATAGTCCTGATAGGTAGTTTGAATTATCTTGATTCTATTCACATTATTTCCAGATGTTTGATACTTAGATGCTTGCTCTTTATGATATTCTATTTATTATCCATGCAGTCTCGTACTTTTGATTAGCCATAATTGGTAGTGGTACACACGTGTATGGTGTGTATCGTAGTTGGGTGCATGCATGTATGGTATGCATCATTAGTCGTTACACACGTGTATGGTGTGTTTCATAAATATTTACTTCAGGTGATGCTTATGTTGTTTTATTGTTATATATATTACTATTTGGTGCATACATGTATGGTGTGCATCGTAAGTCGTTACACACGTGTATGATGTGTTTCATAGGTGTCCATCCTATGTGAGTTTATTATAGTGTATTATGGTATTTACCTATATGTAATGTTTCCATATGTGTGTGATGCTCATTTCATTTTGCACTGGATACCATTGCATGCTGACGATCATTATCTCCCTTGTGATCGAGAGATTCATCAATCATATTCCTGCCAACTCAGCCACTTAGGTAGTGGTGTCTGGAGTGGAGCAGTTTGTCCTATCGTGCCGCTTGGCCACTTGGGTAGTGGTAGCTAGAGCATCGTGCAGATAGAGACCTCTTATTGTAGCTAGATAGTTACCCTGTATCCTAACCACTCGTCCACTCAGAGTAGTGGTAGCAGGAGTGCGATCAGTTGTCACCGTCCCGCCCCCCTCGGTCACACAGATGTCATGGTAGCTGGAGGGGTACGCCGGAGTGACCATGCTTTGCATATGCATTTGATGTGTACTGCATTTGATTTCTGTTGCACTTGCATGTGATAATTGTGCACTCGATGGACGTATGTACATATATATATAGATGACTCACCTATGTCTGTGATAACACCTATATGTTGGAGTTAAGTTTTATACCAAATACTAGACTGTGTTAGATTGGTTATAGGATAAAGTTCTCCCCATGAGACTGTATATACTTAGATCCCCTACTGTTATAGTTATCATGCATTATCTTTCTTATATCCGTGGAGTCATTATGACTCACTATCCCCAGTTTGTGTTTATTTTCCTCAGGTATCAGATAGATGTTATTATCGCTGGGAGATCATGTATGCCTATCTTGCGTCACATAGAGAGCTTTCCGCATTTTTGGTTCATTACACTTTATTTCATTTTGGTTTCTACACTTATGTTGTAATAAGTGAACTTTGTTGTAGATTTGGATTTCCCTTTGGTACTTGCTTCGGATGTTTTATTGCGATGTAAGATGTGCCGGCATGCACTTTATTTTTATCTGCATTTGGTTTGTTTTTCGTACATGTTGATTTGGTTATTTGGATCTTATTATCTATGTGTGTTTTGGCTTGTGTAAGTTGTGTGGACTTATACCAAGTTGTTCGATCACATTATCACTAGGAGGTACCGTCTGTATCGTCGGACAAGTACCTCCAGGGCGTGACACCCAGTCCACACAACCAGGTCTTCTTTACCCAATCCACTCGATCAGAACTTCGTTGCCTAGTCCAACCAACTAGGACTTCTACCCAGTCCAACCTGTTGGACGATCCAACACAACCGACCAGGACTTCTTTGCCAAGCCTCAACTAGGACTTTCTTGCATACTTAGTCAAGCTTGTTAGATCACAATAACCCTTAACTTTAAACCTTTGCCAATATCAAAACTCAGGTTTAATTAGCTAGTGCTTCTAGCACCAACAATCTCCTCCTTTTTTATTTATAGCAACCTAGTTCAAAGTTAAGTAAAATATAACATTTTTGAAATAAGTTTACCACACAAAAACTTTTCAATTTTAAAAATCGGAGTTGAGTTTTAAAAGATACTCCCCCTGAATTTAAAACTCTCCCCCTAAAGGCTTTTGAAAGTTAAAAGTTAAAATTTATTTTAAAAGATTACATTTTCAAAAATACTTTAACTTTTAACCTATTTCTTATTTTACAAAGATTAAAAATACTTTAACTTTTAACCTATTTCTTCCCCTTTGACATATATCAAAAACATTTCAAAAATACTTTAATAGTAAAATTTATTTTGCAAAGTTCAAAAATACTTTAACTTTTAGCCTATTTCTTGTTTTGCAATGTTCAAAAATATTTTAACTTTTAACCTATTTCTCAAAAATACTTTGACTTTTAACCTATTTCTCCTCCTTTGACATATATAAAAAACATTTAAGGAAAAAAATACACTTAAATATTTTTCAACATAAATGCAAAATTTTGAAAAAGTATATTTTGAAAAATTTGTACAAATTTATACAAGTAAGGATTTTTAGAATATTTTCAAATATTTTCTAAACATATATAAATTTTTGAAAGAAATTTCAAAAATATTTAATTATTTTTCCAAATTAAAAACTATTTGAAAAATTCAGATTTTTCAAGTATTTTAAAAAAACATTTGAAAATTTTCTTAAGGTAATTGTAATAATTATTCAACTCAAGTAGTAAGAGTAAGCAATGATTCCTTAAAAAAACTTAAGAAAATGAGCAAGATAATAAATAAACAATTAGGAAAAAAATAACCAAATTGAAGTTGATTTCCTTATAGTCCAAGCATGCATTATTTTAATAAAAAAATAAATCATCTAAGAAATTATCCTTATTCAAACGTCTGACTCTTGTTACTATAGTCTTCACTAGGTCAGTCAAGTTAAGTGCTTGATTCCAGCTAGTAGTATACTAAGAAGGAACACTTAACTTGATTAATATGAGTTTGTATTTTTAGCCTAGATTTATAATGATGCACTAATATAAGCATCTGAAATCCAGGCTTAGCCTTAAGAATCTCACATCATTCTAAGTGTCTCAATACACAAGCAAGGTAATCCTAGTGTACTTGTGAGATGTTGATTGCTTAAATCTATCGGTTCATGATTTCTAAGGGGCTAAGTTCAATTTTTTGAAAAACTCTAATAAAAATGGGAGTTTTTACTAATAATAATAATAATAAAATATTAGTAAAGAAATACCCTAGAATTTTAAAAAACTTGAATTTTGAAACAAAACAACTTAAAATTTGAAAAAACCATTTTATAAGTCATATTCTATTGAGAACATTCCTAAGTGTCTTCTGAATGTGCAAAATTCAGATTTAGGTAAGGGTTTAGTGAAAATATCTGCTAGGTTAGACTTGGACTCAAGATAGTTACGTACAATGTCACCCCTAGCTACATGATCCCTAACAAAGTGGTGTTTTACTTCTATGTGCTTAGTTCTTGAATGTTGTATTGGATTTTTGGTTAAGTTAATAGAACTAATATTATCAATTAAGACTTTTGTGTTGGTATAATTTAGTTGAAAGTCCTTAAGTGTATGCATCATTTATAGTAGTTGAGCTACACATTCCCCCATAGTTATATATTCGGCCTCAGTAGTGGATAATGCAACATAGTATTACTTTCTACTACACCAGCTGACTAGACTTTGACCTAATAATTGGCAGCTAACACTTGTGCTTTTTTCGTCCAATTTACACCCAGTATAGTCTGAGTCAAAATATCCTATTAGATCAAAATTGGAGGTTATAGGGTACCAAATTTGTCACGCCCCGGGAGGGTATTTATCCAACGAAAATCGGACAGCACCTCCCCTGTACGACGGACAATATTTCTGAATACATAATACAACTACTCACAAATACCCAACACGGGTATGTATAGCAATATAAAAGACAT
>JBBUKS010479634.1:0-16780 GCA_038050645.1 Hedychium gardnerianum
TCCGCATTTGTGTGTTTCTCTTGTATTGTATTTATTTATCTGTATCGGATTTTTCGGATGTGTTTTCCGATAGTGTAGTTGGTGTTGAAGCCGAGCCGACTCGCAATAGTAAGTTTTGGTTTTCTGGTCACATAGACCATTGTTTCTGTTTATGGTATTTATCTTATACTCTGCGTGGTTGTGCAATACCCGAGTGGGGTATTTATATCATTTCTGTACACTGCGTGGATTGTGAATACCCGTGTGGGGTATTATTCTATTTTTCTTATTGTTATTGCACAGTGTATGAATGTATATACCCGTATTGGGTATTTTTGTGTGTTGATGTATTCTGTATTTAGGGAATTGTCCGCCGTACAGGGGAGGTGCTATCTGACTTTTGTCGGATAAATATCCTCCCGGGGCGTGATAGGAGGTTAGGCAAGGGAAAGTCCTACTGGAGGTTAGGCAAAGGGAAGTCCAAGAGGGTCAAGGAAGGCCAGACATTTGGCATGAGAGTGAAAGTCCTAGTGAGGCTAGGCAGTGAAAGACCAAGTTGGAAACTAGGTAATGAAAGTCCTGGTTATGAACCAATGTTGGGAAGCATGACGCATATGCGTGCATTGGACACGTTTCACAAACATGCAGCGAAAGACAAATAATAATTCTAAATTATTACAATACATATCACACGCATGCAGGATACAATAGTGTCAGACATAACCGCAATATAAAATTTTATGAAAATTAAATTAAACTATTTAATCTAGTCATACCTGCGAGTTCGTTATCAAATCTTGTAGAGAGCGTTTGCTACCCTTGCAAGACTAGCCTCTTCTGGAATCAACGAGCAACCCTAATGAGGGTTTACTCATATTCACGCTGAGTTATCTTTGAGATGACTTCGCTAAGTCATGTGTCGTATCTCCATTTTGGTACTATACGAAGGTTGGAGACTAAGCGATTCGAGAGAGAGAACACGGTCCGATTTGTACCCAGCGTCAATTACAACCTGTAGCTACAAATCAACCGATGATAACAACCTTTGTTGTCATTGTTTGGAGCCACCAACCTCGCTACTGAAAGTGGCAGTAGATCCGGCGATAACAAGGAGGGGACAACAGCAAGTCCGACGATGGCAACACCTTGCTGGTGACGGGGCAGCAACTGAACACCGATAGCAACTATTGCTCGACGACTTCTTATCCAGTAGCACCACTACAGCAGGGTTATTGCTATTGTTGTCGGTGGGAGAAATAGCTTTGCTGCCGAGAGCAGCGATGGCCAGAACAGCAACGACTTGCTATGTTGGCCGACGCAAGGAGTAGTAACCTTGTTGTGAATTTCGGTGATTCTTCCAATGTTTGGAACAACCCCTTGGCTGGGTGATGGCTATAATCTGGAGGTAGCAGGTGCTCTAGTGGGTAGAAGCAACCTTGGTCGGAACAACCCTTTTTGATAGAGGAATAGTTGCTGGGCAGAGGAGGGGCAGTGGGCGAGCTTCCTCCTTGCACTTGTTGTCTGACGACTAGATGAAGGGCTCTCGGTGGATCTAGCCAACAGCAAGTCACCAGAAGGAAGGGAGGAATTAGTTGCAAGCTCTAGCTATTATGGTCGGACGATGATGACACCACAAACCCCCTTTTTGGTGGTCAGTAGCAGAAGCAAAGAAAGCCATTTTCTTTTTGTGGTCGGCGGAAGAAGAGAGGGGGAGAGAGAAAAAAAATAAAAACCTAAAACTATTTTAGGTTTATCTTTTCATTAATTTTATTTCCTCTCTTTCTATATCTTTATATAGATTCTTTTATTGGGTTTGGATCAAATCCAAACCGATATCCATTAATCCAAAAACTCAAATCATTAGCTTTAAGTTTGGTTTAAGATTAAACCATGTTGGTTCAAAACCAAACCATATTGGTTCAAAACCAAACCATCTTGGTTCCATAACCAAACATCTTTTAATTAAAACCAAACCGATTTGGTTTGTAATTAAACCTATGAGGGTTTAACTTGTCCACAAGAGACGTGGCCCATCCATGCTTTCATTGCGTCAAACCCTTTCCATATTTGCCCTTCGTCTGGTCCAACCATACCAATCTTTCTCGATCCGAGAATCTAATTCTCAAACTTATTTTAGTCTCTCAGATAAACTCGTAGTGCATGTGACCTTGTAGGTTTTCGATTTATGTTGGTCATCCATAATTAACTATTAATTATGAAATAATCATGAGTGACATCTAGTAGTACATAATGATCCCCAATTAACCAGAAAATCATAATTAATTCCAGAACAGTTCTGAACCCTTCAACAACTATAGTGAGTCATGTTTCATTCTTTTCACTCATCTTATACCCACTTGGTTTAGGACATGGTCTATGTGTCAGTCCCCACTAGGCTGACTACGTCATACCTAGCCCAAGTTGTATTTTCTCGTCCTGTGGATTCAAATTACTTAGACATATGTCCAAAAGTACCATACTCTTGATATGTATTGCTTTGGCCAAAGACTTCGAGTAACAATCTTGACAAGTAGTCATAGGGTATACATCTCCTTGTAAGGAGTGGTGAATCCTTTCTTGGCTATCCAATCACTTTTGGGCACTTCGACTTATACCCAATCATCCTGGGTCCACACCTCCTTGGAGATGCTTTCTTAAGATGTTAAAGTATAAGTCTCCATGACCAAAATGACTTGAATACCTCAAGTCAAAGAAAACTCACACTTAAGCTGCAATGAGATTTTCATTGACATATCTATATATGTAGAGAACCATATGAAGTCTCATGGTAGGTCACTCTAATGAACTAGTTACTATTAACTAGCATCCACGTTTAACTCTTGACATCCCAATGTCTCCAACCAGTGAGGAGCAGCTGCTTGGACCATCCAAGGAATATAACTCATACTAGTCTCACAGAATTGATGATGTCTAAACTCATCAATTCATCGACTAGAGAATGTTTCAATACATTCATAATTACGTATGTAGAGATGTTCACTAGTTGTGATCCAATCACAAGTTCTCTCATGCTATGAATTGTATTGCGGACATTCAATAATGAGCTTAAGATCCAATCATACATATAAAGAATGTACACTCAAATAGTGTATCATCTATTTATCTAATAAATAATATATACCATAAGACGATTATCTTAGGACACCTCTCAAATATAATATACTCTCACTTGCCCTAATATCAATCACCATGGTATCCAATACCACAGGCCTCTATATTACTCTTAAACTTGTTTTGAGGTAGAGGTTTCGTTAAAGGATCCGCTAGGTTCCTTTGGGTGGGAATTATCTCGACTTGTATTTCATTCCTACTTATGATCTATCTGATCATATGATAGCGGCAAAACACATGTTTAGATCATTGATGAGACCTAGGTTCCTTAGCCGAATCAATGGCCTCATTATTGTCATAATAAACTAGTACCGCTTTAACAATGCTCGGAACCACATCCAAGTTCAGTGACGAACTTATCGATCCAAACCGCTTCCATTGCTACTTCAGAAGATGCAATATATTCCATCTCGGTGGTATAATCTGCAATGGTTTCTTACTTGTAACCTTTCTAACTTATTGCAACTCCATTTAAGGTGAATATGTATCCAGACTTAGACTTGGAAACATCCTTGTCCTTCTGAAAACTAGTATCAGTATACCCACGTATAATCATATCACCCCTCCATATACCAAAAATAAATCCTTAGTTCTTTTCAAGTACTAAAGGATTTCCTTGACAACCACCCATCAATCCATCCTAGATCCGATTAATATCCACTCGTGACACTCAGAGTGTATGATATTCTGGGCCACATACATAACATCGCAAACATGATTGATCCTATAGCTGACGCATATGGGATCTAACTCATGTGAATCCTCTCGTCTCATGTGATCAGGCACATAAGACTTCGAAAGGTGAATCCCATGTCACATGGGAAGATAACCTTTCTTAGATTCTTCCATGCTAAATCATTTTTAGCACTTTATCAATATATGTAGACTATAAAAGACTAAGCAATATTTCCAATCTATCTCTATCGATCTTAATCGTAAGAATATAGGTTTCTTCTTTCATGCCTTTTCATGGAGAATGATTTGGATAACCAAACTTTAACTAACTATAGAATGGGCATATTGTTTCCTATGAATAATCTGTCATCAACATATAATACTAGGAACATGACTGCACTCCCACTAACTTTTATGTACATGCAGGTTCATTTGGATTTTTGTGAGAAACCAAACTCTTTGATTACCTTATTAAAATGGATATTCCAACTCATGGATGCTTGCTTTAGTCCATATATGGAATGTTGAAGCTTGCATACTTTATTTTGTCAATAGATGTGAAACCATCGGGTTGTATCATAAATACATCCTCAAATAGGTTCATGTTAAGGAAAGTTATTTTCATATCCATTTGTCATATCTCATAATCGTAATGAATTGCTATGGCCAGGAGTATCCGAATGGATTTAAGCATAGCCATTGGTGAGAAGGTTTCGTCATAGTCAATATATCATGTTTCAACGATAGCCTTTCTCCTCCAATCTTGTTTTATAGGTAATCAAATTACCATCCACCATCCATTTCATTTTCTTCTTGAAAACGTACTTGGACCTAATAGGCGTAATGCCTTCCACTAAGTTCCAAACTTGGTTTTAGTACATGGAATCCATTTTCGATTTCATGGTCTTCGACCATGAGTCCCTTTTTGAACTTTTCAAAACTTCTTTATAACTAGTAGGCTCCTCATCCTCAATGAGTAACACGTCTCTCAATTCACTTATGAAAAATTCATATTTCTCAGGAATTGGACGTGCCCTACTAGCTTTAGAAGTAGCGGTGTATCAATAGGTTCAGTCATTATCTCATCCCTATGAGCAATAGGTTGTGGGTCTTAATTAGGCAACTCTTTTGTGTCTATTGGAGTCACTTGAACTATTCTTAGTTCAACCTTACTCCCACTATTTTCTTGCAAGAGAAACTCTTTCTCTAGGAATGCAGCATGCCTTGAAACAAAAACCTTTTATTCTTAGGGATAATAGAATTGGTAACCCCTAGTTTCCTTAAGGTAATCAATAAATAGACACATATCAGACTTAATATCTAGCTTATCTGATACAGTCATCTTCACATAAGAAGGACAATCCCATATCTTCAAATAAGATAAACGAGGTTTCTTACCATTCCATATCTTATATAGAGTGGTAGAGATTGCCTAAGTCAAGCTCTGTTTAGCAAGTGAACAACTACCTTAACTTCTTAACCCCAAAAGGCTTTGGGAAGATGATATGCGTAGATTATATATATTTTTAGACATTTTATATTGCACATTTACTTACATTTCATTGACATAATCTATATTACCGCACCTCATTTTATTATGTTATCATGTTTTTTACTCCATATTATTCGGAGATCTGCTTTTTCTTTATTTTCATTGATAGGATACATTTCAAAGAAAAACGGAACTTAAATGGAGAGTAAAGCAGAAAGTAGAGCAGAAAGTAGAGAAGTCAGGACAAGATCTATGGGAGGCACGACCAAGGCACTGGCTGTGCCTTCTAGGCATGGGCGTGCCTCATCAACAGGAGAAAATCAAGGCACGACCATATGTCCCAGACACGACCGTGTGATATTTTTAAAGAAGCCCAGGCACGACTGTGTGTCTCAGACACAGCCGTATGCCATACCTGGGAGAACTTTAGGGATGATCGTGTGTCCCAAACACGACCGTGTCTGGACAGTAGTGCTTCCTCAACACTGGGCAATGCCTCATAGGCACGGTCATCTCTCCAGTCCAGAAAGCCTCAAGAGCATATCGTGCCTCTCAGGCATGACCATGTGCCAGAAAAACATGGGTCATGCCCCATGCTTATAAAAGGGGATTTCATCCCTTTCTTAAGGGGAGGTTGTTCTTCCCTTCTAGGGAGAACATAAGGTCCATCACCACTCCATTTCTAGAGATTTCACCGGCGATCCTAGGTGATCTTCTCCAATCCATCCATCATCTGAGCAAGGAGAGCACTCTCGAAGACTAAGACAATGACTGGCTAAGCATTTCTTTCCTCTTCTCTCTAGATAGGGCTAGAATACTTCTTTACTTGTCTTCGTACTTTCTCTCCTTGTGTATGGAGTAGATCTCTTGCATTCTAGGATTTGAGAGTATCTACAATGCGATTGATGATGTATGAACTATGGATATGCTAATTTTCTATTTCTGTGAGATTTAACTCTTATGCTATATGTGTTGTATCTTGTACATGTTTGACGAAATATTTATGTGAATGATGCATGCAGATCTAGGGTGTATGCTTCTATGTTAAAGTTACTACTAGACTGGATAATCAGGAGATCCTGAGTGACAAAGAATTCTCATTCAACCGAACTATTATGCCCTTAGTGATAAAAGGCATCGACACTTACTCACTTTCTAGAGTTAAAAGACCTTGACATAGGGACAACCTTTGCTACATAGGAGTAAGTGTGGAGAATAAGGAGATAAATATATTATAGGAACATTATTTATTTGTTGACCAATAAATAATATCATTTGCATACATTTGGACCACAAAGATATCTTTCCTATTCAAGAATAGTGTGAGATCTATCCGATCTCTCCTAAAGCCTTTTGATATTAAGACTATAGTGAGTCTTTTGTATCAAGGTAAGTGTGTTTGTTTCGAACAATATAGTATTTTCTTCATCTTGAAAATATAATTTAAACAATCAATGTTCTTAAATCAAGATGGTTGCTCAACATAAACCTCTTCTTTATATACCCTTTTGATTGAGCATGTTGCTAGCTTTCGAAAAGTGAGTATTTGACATAAGACTTATCACTCATTGTAAATACGAGCATATATTACACAACCAATTTGAATAGTAATCAATTGAATAAAATCTACAAATAATGAAAATCATTTAAGAAGGATTTTCATTTTTTTTTTATAACTCAGATTTCCAAATCTTACGACTTGACTAATCTTAAAGACGATTAACTTTGTTCTATGAAAGTTTCCCACCGATCCCTAAGAATAAATCTCGGAAGCGCAGCATCAAGGCTTTAGCAATCCCCCCTGCCGCAATCTTCCATTCAAATGTCGAATCAATACACTATTTGGATTTTTTCATCCATGGATACTTCGGCCCACGACTGTCCAATTCAAATTTTCTACTAAATTTAGTGTTGAGCCGTCGATGCATATTCTAGCAGAGGATCGAACCACGACACTCTGGATATTCTCTTATGTCTTAACCGCTTCACAAGCCCCAGAGGATTTTCAAGTTCTTTTAATTGTTATGCTTATATCAAATTACTCTTACATGTTCTACTAGAACTAAGATTAATTAGTTCAAGGGGCATGCCTTGATACAAGATAATTAGATGACTACATTTAAGTATAATGCAACGAAAGAGATTTCATGAAACACAGCTAAGACTCGAGCACCTAGATAGATAAAGAATGACTTCCACATGAGATCAAAAAGTTTACTTATGTGCATCACCATTATGTCTATAGCCTAAAAAAGAAAAAAAGGCAAAAATAAAAGGGCATCCTTATTTTTATAAATCATCAAAGGGACATCTTTTTTACTTTATTATTAAAAGAAAGTCTTATCCTCTTATAAAATGATACAACTATTCTCTACTAAAAAATAGCAACTTATAAATAATTAGCAACGGAATTAACGATGAAAAATATTTTTCTCCCTATTTAGAGACAGAAAATAATTTCCGTCGCTATTTGGTGATAGAAAATAATTTTAGTCACTATCTGGCAATGCGAAATAATTTCCGTATTGGCGATGAAAATTTGACAAAATTTAAATTCCGTCACTAAATTCACGATTTTAGGATTTCCCCGCCCCGCCATCTATTTTCCTACCTTCTCTCTCCCATCTCTCCTCTTCTCTCTTGCTTGCTCCGATCGTCGACCGACTGAACCCTCCTCTCTCTAAAGGTATGCAAATATTTCCCTCTCCTCTCTCTTCCTTTGTAGGCAACTCGACGAGGTGACGTCGTAGTTGTGCATGGTCGGGTCGTGGCTGCGCTTGGTCGACCGCGGCTGTGCTTGGCCGGTCATGGCCGCGCTTGGCAGGTCACAACTGCGTGAGGCTAGCCGCGACTGTCCGTGGTTGCCCGCGGCTGGGCGTCGCTGGTCGCGGCTATGCGTGGCTGGTTGTGGCTGTGAGTGGCCGCCCATGGCTGTCTGTGGCCGCCCGAGGGTGCGAGTGGCCACCATCGATTGCGCGTGGCCAGTCGTGGCTGCGCTTGGCCGGCCGCGGTTGCGCATGGCCGGTCGTGGCTGCGCGTGGTCGGTCGGCCGCGACTGCACGTGGCCGGCTGCGAATATCCGTGGTCGGCCGCAACTGCCTGTGACCAGCAGCGGATGCTCGTGACCGACCGCGGCTGTCCAATTTTGAGGTTCAATCATTCAATAATCACTGTGCCATTTTTGAGATCAAATTTTGAGAATCACTACGTAAAGTTAGCTAATTTTTTGTCATTGTAAATAGCTAATTTATATATATATTTTTTTTAATCTTCAGGTATACTGCTATATTTTCTTTGGCACTATCTTCAAGTATACTAGTAGTTTAAACTTAATGTTTAATTTAAATTTAAGTGTTATTGATAGTATTAAATAGTTTAATTATTTAACATTAGGTTTAAACTATACACATGATTAGTTCAAGTGTTTAAAATTATATTTAAACTATATGCATGATTAATTTAGTTTAAGTTTTATATTATTATGAACTAAAATTAAATTCTTTTGTGGAATATTTACACGTTTATTAACAATAAAAATTTTATTCTAATAATTAGGGTACAGTGTATATGAATATAGCATCAATGTACAATAGGATACAATGTTTATGGATCATATAGCTGGAAAAAGAATACTTAATTTTACATGTTAATGGGTAAAGTACAATGATTTAAATATAAGAATGCTTAGTTTGACATGATTAATCATGTTAAAATGTTTATTCTCATTAGGATACAATGTATATGAACAAGACTTGGATGTACAGTAGGTTAGACAATGAAAATATCAGTCAAGAATTTTTTGTTGGGGTTGAAGAGTTTGTGAACTTCACTAAGTCTCATTCAGAATGTTTGAATGGTGCTGAGTTAAAGTGTCCATGTAATCAGCTCAGATGTAGAAATACTGCTTTTCGTGATGAGGATACAGTGAAAACACATATATGTAGGTATGAGTTTGTTCCAAATTATTATAATTGGTATTGTCATAGAGAGTCATATGTATTTGACCCTATTGGATCTTCCGTTGCTTCGTCATCCTACCTGATTGCTCCAGAGGAATCATCAAGGCCTATGAATGCAATATAATCAATGATTTACGATGCAATGAATGCATATGATCAATCGAATATATAGGAAATACCTACGTCTGAAGTTCAGAAAATGTATGACATGTTAAAGGCTGGTGAAAGAGAATTGTGGAAAAGCATTTCTTCTAGTCATTCTCAACTATCAGCTACTGCAAGATTACTAAACATAAAAGAAGACCATCATTTCTTTTACCGATGTTATGATGACATGTGTCAATTGATGTTAGAGTTGCTCTCTGCTAATAACTGCATGACTGATAGCTTCTACGATACAAAGAAATTGATTAGAGATTTGAGTTTGTCAGTAGAGAAGATTCATTATTGTATCAACAATTACATGATCTTTTGGAATAAAGATAGCGAACTAATGGAATGCAGAATATGTAATCACCCTCGTTATAAGAAGAGTAGTCGCATATCTGGGAAGAAGAAGAAAAATATTCCCTTGAAAGTCATGTATTACCTCCCGTTAACTGCTAGGCTCCAACGCTTGTATGCATCTCACGCAATAGCAAGCCACATGAGGTGACATCATGAGCATGTACATGAAGGTGATATAATCTGTCATCCTTGTGACTCCCCTGCATGAAAACATCTTGATACAATATTTTCCTCTTTTGTAATGGAACGTATGTGAGACTTGGACTTTCCACAGATGAATTTCAACCATTTGGAAGCTATGGACAACAATATTCATCTAGACCAGTTATATTAACACCAAATAACTTACCTCCATGAATGTTCATGAAAGAAGAATTCATGTTTCTTACTGCACTTATTCTAGGTCTTCAAAATCTAAAAGGGCAAATAGATGTTTTTCTACAACCTTTGATTGTAGAGTTGAATTATTTATGGAATATAGGGTCAGAGACTTATGATATTGTAAGTAAAATAAATTTTACAATGTATGCTGCTTTGTTATGGATAATTAGTAATTTTCCAGCATACTCAATGTTGTTAGGATGGAGCATAGCTGGTAAGTTAGCATGTCCACATTGCATGAGTGAGTCTAATGCATTTCATTACCTTGCAGTGGGAAGATATCATGATTTGATAATCATCATAAATTTTTACCAATTGATTACTCATTCAGGCAAAATAAGAAAATTTTCAATAGAAATGAAATGGTTAGGAAGTCTCCCTCAACATTAAAGTCAGGTGAAGAAGTTCTTGACGAAATTGATAGCTATGAATTTCGACTAGTATATTAGGATAACTCTGATGACATAAATAAGTACATTGTTAGAGTGAACAAGTGTGATTGGAGGGGAAAAAAAGCATATTTTGGGAGCTACCATATTAGAAGTATTTACTCATACGACATAATTTAGATGTGATGCATGTTGAGAAAAAAAATTTCGATAACATCTTCAATACTGTGATGAATGTTCATGGAAAAACTAAAGACACGATAAAATCACATGAGAAATTAAAAGAATTAGTAAGCAGACCTAAGCTACATCAAAATAAAATAACTGATAAATATTCAAAAGCTTGTTATACATTGGACAAAGAAGCTAAGCAAACATTATGCACTTGGTTGAAAGCAATCAAATTTTCTGATGGATATGCCTCGAATATGTCTCATTGTGTGGATACAAATAGATTAAAAATGTTTGGAATGAAGAGTCATGATTGTCACGTGTTCATACAAAGACTAATTTTAATAGCTTTCCATGACCTACTTCTTAACAATGTTTGACAAACACTTATAAAATTGAGTCTGTTTTTCAGATATTTGACTTTAAGGGTTATTATGACATCTGATATGCTTTGGTTTTAGATAGATATTCCAATGATACTGTGTAAACTTGAGCGCATATTCCCACCTAGTTTTTTTGATTCAATGGAACATCTACCTATTCATTTACCTTATGAGGCATAATTAGGTGGTCCTGTGCAATACAAATGGATGTACCCATTTAAAAGATTTTTGAGAAAATTATAGAATAATGTTTGTAACAAAGCAAGAGTTGAAGGATCAATATGTAATGCATATTTGGTTGAAGAATCATCTTCCTTATGCTTTTATTATTTTGCTGATAATGTGAAAATTAGAAATCGTAAGTGTCCTCGAAATTTCGATGATACTCAAACATTGATCTAGAGATGCTTTTTGTTTTTAGGTTTTCTGATAAGGCAATGGGTGCAACTATTTCTATATAGTTAAATGATCAAGAATATCATACTGCCAGGACATATATACTCTTGAACTGTGAAGAGGTCAAACCATATATACGGTAATAATTCAAGTATATATGCATACATAGATGTCTGTATATTTGACATGTTATCTAATATGTCTTCAAATTACCTACTTTGATAGCTTGTATGAACAACAACTACACCTCCAAAATCTATCAATAAGTGCAAGTGAGGTAGATCAAAAGTTAGAGGATGAATTTGTATTTTGGTTTCAAATTTATATAAGTTAGCGATTAAATTATTTATTACAATGCAACTGTATTATATATACATCTAATTTATATCATAATTACTATTATAGGCGAACGACCGTAGAATATCAAATGTGCAAGATGAAAGGCTAAAAAATCTTGCATCAAGACCTCTTCGTAACATAACAGTCTACTTAGGTTATTGTGTTAATGGATTCATATTTTACATGACCTAACGAGATTCATAGAGGATTACAAAAGGATTCACAAACAACAATGATACTCAATTTGATTATTATGGTAGACTTGCGAAAATCATGGAGGTTGAGTATCTTGCTTTACCTTTAAAAAGGTATGTATTGTTCAAATGTTCATGGTATGATCCAACTCTAAGAAAAGGAACCAAAATATATCATTTCTACAATTTAGTTGAGGTTAACGCAAATAAAAAATTCAACAAGTTTGAGCCTTTCATCTTCAAAGGTACAAACTGGTCAAGTATTCTATCTTAAGTACCCAACGAAGAGAAGAAGACCTAGTGAATGGTTAGCAGTATGTCAAATAAAGTTTCGGTCAACTATAGAAATGTCGAACACCATAACTACACAAAATCATGATGCATATCAAAATGAACAAGTTGAGAACCACTCAATTGATTTAGAAATACAATCGTTATCACATTTACATGTAGATGTTAATGCCACTTACGAGGAAATAGATAATGGAGAGATGTCCAGCAGTGAGGAGGTTCATGTACCAATGGAGTCTAGCGATGAAAACTTGCAAAATGTTAATTTAGTTGATTCTGAACTAGATGATGTTTAAAAACTATAATTATTCCATCGTTGAACATCGAAATAAAATGATCTTACCATTTACATCTCACTTGTTATAACATAGAAGTCGTTATCATTTCTACTATTATGTGTTATACTATGATCTTGCATATTTATAGCCATGAAAGACATTCTAGCAGCACAGGGTGGTTGGACTGTCCTAAGAATTTCTGCTAATTGGTAAGTAGTTAATAATTCTAGTACTTACTACTCTTTTTATTTATCACATATTTCTTAGTAATTTCATATTTTTTCATGCAGCTTCCTTCTAAATGGATATAAGGTCGCAGTGTATGTATCAAAAAAAATTTAAATAATGATTGTCCATGGAGGCATGTAGATCAGGAAATAAAAAATTTCTACTATGGTGAATTTTTAATATAAATGGAACATTTACATTTTTGGTAGAAAGCATAAATTTCTTTTGATACTAATTTTGTCAATATTCTTGTAGAAATTATATATTTGGGAGGAGGGTCATGAGGCCGAATTTAAAGACACATGAAACAAATACTGCGCTAAACTTTACAAGGACTTGTTATACAAGTGGAGGAGGAGGGGAACCAGGCCATTTGAGGTGCTTGCTGATATTTGGAAGGCTTGGAGCACCGTTTGGGTTGCCGAGAGATGACAGTCTAATTCAGTGATTTCTCAAAACAATCACAAGACTGAGCTTGTTGGGCCAAGCACTAGATCCATAAAGCATACTACTGGATCTCGTTCTATTGTCGAGCATGTCGTAGACTTGGTAAGTTTGTTAATTTAAATACTTGAGGAAAAATTTATTGCTATTATTAACCTTGTTTTAATTTACTTGATTTTTTTACATAGGCTGCTGAATTAGAGAGATCTCCCACTTGTTGGGAGGTATTTAACAAGACGCATAAGAAAAAGAATGATACATTTATTGATCGTCGATCCCAAGCAATTTAACTTTATCTAATTACATAATTATCGTTCAATATATATATAGATTGTATGTGAATATTAATTTTTTAAATGTTTTTTTAAGGATGAAATGACATGTAGAATTGTACAGACATCTCAGCCTGGTACAGAGGGAGAGGAGTCACAGACTCTATCCACTGATGTGATTAATGACATTTATTATGATGTCATCGGTGGAAGGAAGAAGACCTCCCTTTACGGCCTTGGCTCCCAAGCCAAACTTGTATTCGATCATATGAGGGCTCCTCCTGGGATCAGAGGTCGTCTGAATTCATCATCATCTAGTGATGTCGTAGCATTGTGACAAGCAAATAAAGAATTGAGGGCTCGAGTCATGACATTGGAGTAGTCGATGGTTGCTTGGGACACTAGAGCTGAGGAGATGTATCACCATATGTGTACCGTGACAGCTCAGTTCACTCTGACACAAGAGCCGCAACCGCATCATTTTGAGTCCTAGGATACCCAGGATCCTGACGATTCCCTTGATGAGTAGCTCATTTTGAAAAAAAAAAATGATTAACCAGGTCGGGTAACGTCGGACCTGGGGTGATCGGCCCGGCCCCACAGAAGTTTCCCACCGGCCACCAGGATAAATCAGGAAGTGCTAATGGAGACCCATCCAAATGGTCAGCATTCTTAGGCCCGCTTCTCACTAGAGGAAAAATTCCTTGCAGTGCGCCGCAGTTGAGATTCAAATATTAGATCCCTTGGTTATTCATTGGAGGGCCTAACCATTAGTGTGTCGCAACCTGCTTCTCATTTTAAGGTGTGTTATCATATAACTTCAATTTTTGTTTATCTTTGTGTTTGACCTGAAAAATATTGCAATTACTTTTTCAATTATATACATCTCTAATTGTATTATATTTTTTCTTAATCCATTTCAGTCGATGATATGTCTATCATCATTACATATATCCAAAAAATTTAAAGTAAGGTATATTTTTTAAAAAATTATAAAATTTATGTTTACTAGTTTATGTATGTTTATGATAAGTAGTTATCCCTTATGTAGTTTAACTCCAAAAATTATTGTTGTATTCATAATCTATCATATCTTATTTTTTACAGGATTGAAGATGATTTTGAGTTGGATGTCTGATGTTATAGATTATTATGTTAGACCTTTCTAGATTGTATTTAGATGTTTAGTTTATATCCGAAAGTTATGTTTGGATTGAATTATGTATCATTTTATTATTGTTTATCATGTTTTGATGTTGTGTTTGATTGTATTGTTAGACTTGTATATTATTATCTTGGATTGGATGTTTGTGGTGTTTAGTTCTATAATGTAAATTTGTGTTGTTTAATTCTATAGTATAAATGTGTTATGATAATCATCGTTTGTGATTGTTTATTGATTGATATAGTTTATATAAATAGGAAAAATGGAAAAACAGAATAAATCTGCCAAAAATTACCAAAATCAGTGACGCAAATTTAAATTTTTCTCACTATTTATCGTAAAATTAGCGACAAAACTTTAAATATTTTTCGCTAATAGCGACGGAAATTTTATTTCCGTCATTGTTTTATTAGCGACAGGAATTTTATTTCCGTCGTTGTTTTAATGATATTTTGGTACGGAAAATTGGTTAACATTAACGATGTAAATTTAATTTCCGTAGCTAAATAGCGATAAAATTTAAATTTCAGTTGTTAAATATAGAGACTGAATTTAAAATATATGTCGCTATAATTAGCGACGAAAATTAAATTTCTGTCGCTAACCAGTAACGACCAAAAAAATAGGGACGAAAATATTCGATCGCTATTAGCAACCGATTAGCGACGAAAATTTTCATCGCTAATCACTATTATTTTTGTAGTCTTATTTCCATTATTATCTCTCTCTTATTTTTTTCTGCTTAAATCGACACGTTATAGCAGCTACGAAATCGTAACTGCTACATAGTTGTAGTTGTAGCTTGTAGCTGCTACAACTAGAACTATGTAGTTGTCACACAATTGTAGCAACTACGATTTCGTAGTTGTTACTGTTAGTGCAGTTCGATCCAATAGTTACAATGTGTACGCTGGATAAATTTTAAGAGGTCATGACTTTTGACTTAGGTTGAGCCATGAGATGCATAATATATCAAATCAAATATTTGTAAACGAGTTTTGATTTGATATATTGTGTGTCACATAATTTAACCCGAGTCAAAAGTTATAACTTATCAATATTTAAGATTTAGCATTCACGTCGTAGCAGCTACGGACACACAATATATCAAATCAAAACTCATTCAGATATCTATAATTTGTTATGAGGTGGAACTCGTAACGATTAGGTTTCAAGCTAAAAAAATATCGTTTAAATCTTTTTCGGTGGCTCCGAATAATTTTAGTATTAAAATATTTTTTCATGTTGTAGCAATTACGGAACCGTAACTGTTACAGCTGTGTAACAACTCAGTTGTAGCAGATATAATATTGTAACTGCTACAATTGTATAGCTACTGTGTAGCAGCTAATAGTTCGTAACTAATAAAATGTGTTGATTTAGGCGAAAAAAATAAGAGAAAGATAATAATGAAAATAAGTTACTACTTTTTAGTGAACAACAGTATATCATTTTAAAAATGAGTGGGACACTCTTTTGATAATAAAGCAAAAAAAGACACTCCTTTGACGATTCGTAAAAACAAGAGTGTCCTCTTGATTGTATATATATATACATAAAACTCAATTCTCAACATAATATGCATATAGGTTAAAGGATGATACAATGGATAATTATAATTTAATTATCTTAATTCATTAATCACTTAAATAAGAGTTAATTGTTTTCATTAATAAAGGAATTAATTAAAATAAATTAGTGATTAACTTATTTAATTAAATTAGGGGAATTAAATAAAGATTTAAGGGATCAATTTAAAATTAATTATGAGATAGTTACATTTTAATTCGAAATCCAAATTAATTTTATTAGATCTTTAAAAATTAATGTAAAAGAAATAATTTTAAAAATTATTCAAGGGAAATTATAAAATATTTGAATTGTTAATTAATTGTTCGTATTTATTTCATGTTCGATTACTCAGACCATCTCCAACCACAATCACCAAATTTGGTGTAATTTTTACACCAAAATGATATAATTTCAACACCAAACATAATTTAAACTCCAACCCATCCACACCATATCACACCAAAAAAGCATATTCCTTAGAATATTCTATTTGTCTTATTCATAATTTAATTATCAACCTACATTTTAATTTA